>JXTC01000060.1:588381-633125 GCA_002914845.1 Trema orientale | reverse complement strand
TGACCTTCATTTTTTATCTTTTGGGGGATGATCAAAGGTTATTTCTTTCATTATCTACTTTTCATATTGATTGCTTTCTTCTCTGACTATACATGTACATAAGATAAAGTTAAATTAATTTGTCTGCGTGACGTTTGTACTTTAACCCTTTACAATATTATACTAATATGTATATAATAAAACTATTGAATGTTTCAATTATTTTTATGGGTATTTTTTTGTTTTTGTTGTTTTGGGTTAATTCCAGAATCGAATAGAAAAAGAGACGTTGGCTTGAGTTGGACCTTTCATTTTTAGAGAGAATGTCTTAGCTGGAAAGTTTAAGCAAACAGTTATGTACTTTAAGCTTCTTAATTTTTAAGTTTTTATATGCATATGCTAGATATGAATAATAACTAAATAGGGCCAATATAAGACTACGTAATAGGTTCCTAATAATAATCACAATTCTCTCTACTGCGCATGACTTTGTTGTAAGTGGATTTAAATATATTCCTGTTTTTAACATTATCTCAAATTCACCTTTTTTATTTTTCCCCAATCCCAGCATACGATATTAAAACCAACACACACACATTTAAATGTATTTATATATTTTATAATAAATGCATCTCCTTGAATGATCCTTATCATATAAGGTTCTTTCTCGGAAGTTTTTAAGTTTGATCATTTCACAAGTCATTGACCCAAGAAAACAAAAAAAGTACCAATGTTCTCGAAGGCTTTTCCTTTTTCTCACCGTTTATCCTGACTATTGTTTTGAGTTAGGTGTATAGGATCGATTAAATCAATGTAATTTTTTAGGTGCAAATTGGCTAAAATTATATGATAAAACAAATTAATGCTTTATAAACTGTTTATACTCAAATCTCTTTTAACCTTAATATAGGCATTAATTAGACGAAAGGATTTTCTGAGGCATTTACTATGTTGAAGAGATGAAATTATTGATCATCAAGAAGAGGGAGAATATATAAAAATAAAAAATAAAAAAGTTGATTAATAGTCAAGGAGAATAGTGTAATTCAATCATTACTTTTTAAATAATGGCATATGTATAGCAAAAACTCAGATATGCAAACAATCTTACACGGCATATGCATATTGTGCACTTTTGGTTATTTCCTAGTAATTTAGTTAAAGATTCTAATAAAAAGCAAATTTGCTTATTTAATAATTTTTGGTTAATGAGCTTATTTAAATAATTAAATTAGAACAGGCTTATCTCATTTCATAGGAACGCGTTGGCCTTGCTCTTGCCTTTAATATTGTGCTTATTATAATTGTACAAACTTGTAAGGTATGTATTTTAGTAGTTACTTTATTTAGGGCGCATATAGTTCATATAGTAGTATTAGCTTAGCATTAATATATGTATTTATAATATAACGTGGTTTACTAATTTAGAAAATGATAAGCTCAAGTATGAACAAAAAATATATGGTAATTTAGCTTATATATATATATAGCAAATCTCCTAAAACAAGATTATAATTATAGCTCTATTACTTTGGCGAATTCAAAAATTAAAAAGGACAAAGTGCGAAAAAAAAAAAAAAAAAGAAGAAGAAGAAGAAGAAGAAGAAAAGGGATAAGAAATCACATGCAAATACAGGGGAAGGATCAAAAAAATTTCACAGCCCACGTGTACGTGGCAGAGAGAGATGGAGGAAGGAGCCGTCCACACACAACCGGGTTAACCAGTCAAAAATCCGCGTATGAGAAGGTGGGACCAAAGGAGGCGGTCGTCGTGCATTCAATGCATGCACCGGCCCATCGACATGTTCCGTACAGAGGGTTTAACTGGCAGGTGCCGGTCGCTCCACGGCCGAGGTGGGAAACGTCTCTAAGCCAAGCTGTTCTCCAAAATCCCAACCCAAACCCAAGTCCATTCACACATTTCACACTCCCTTCCCCCCTTATATATTATTTCTTTATCTATTTATTTATTCAAAAACAAAATAATTTTCTCCTCAAAAAAAAAAAACAAAATAATTTTTTTTTCCAAAAAAAAAAAAACAATACAGTCTCACACTACTCTCTTTCTCTCTCTTTTTTATTTTTTTTCTAATAAAACTTGGAGAACAAGTTCAAAAAAAGGAACGATTTTGGGAGAGAGAGAGAGAAAGAAGAAGCAGAAGAAGAAGAAGAAGAAGAAGAAGAAGAAGAAGAAGAGAGAATAATTGAGAGAGAGAGAGAGAGAGAGAGAGAGAGAAAGGAGGAGGAGAATATGTGCTAGCTGTTTAGTTTGATGGTCTCTATGGACAAGAAAGATCAAGCAAAAGAGAAAGAGAATTCGATTATGGCAAATTCGGCTACTAGTGCTAGTGCTTCCATTTTCTCATCAGACGACTTCAACCCCACAAATTTTTTTTCCTTATTCGATACAAACAATACTAATTATAATAATATTTATAATAATTATTATTACTATGCTAACAACAATAGTACTATTGTTATGCCGCCACCACCACCACCACCACCACCACCATATACTACTACTAGTACTAGTAATACTCAAAATCATCATCAACACCATCAAGATCATCATGAAGAAGCCGAAAAGGCCCCATCATCATCATCATCAGCTTTGGGGTTCATGGACTTACTGGGCATCAGCCAAGATTTCGGGTCTTCTTTATTCGATTTGCCTCCACTACCACCACCACCGTCACCACCACCACCACCACCACCATCGTCGACCAATAATAATGATGATGATCATGATAATGATATGATGAGGCCAGTGGTACTGGTCCTACCTCCTCGCCAAACGACGCCGTCCTCATCTCCGCCTCTTCCTTCGCCAGCTTCAAGTACGGTACTACCGGAGATCAGTACCACCTCTGAGGTTCTCAACAGTACCACTGCTCCCACGACGCCCAACTCTTCCTCCCTCTCTTCGTCCTCCAATGACGAACGACAACAAAAGTTACTACAGGTCAATGCTAATCCGGATCATGGTCACCAAGAGGAAGAAGAAGCAGAGCAGGATCCTGATCAAAAAGCCCAGAATCATAATAATAATAATAATAATAAGCAGTAAGTTATTATATGTTACTCTTAATTAAGGTCATGAATATTATTGATTTAGGTGTTGTTTCTTTGTCACGTCTGTCTGTTACAGTAGTAATAGTAGCACCAGTTGTATTATATGTAAGTCTGATTTTTAACCATATATCAAGATCATGTTTTTTTTCTGATTAATTATGTGGGGTTGGCTATATATATTTATGTACTATGTATGTATGTATGTATGTACGTAATAATCTCAGGCTGAAGCCCAAAAAGAAGAATCAAAAAAGGCAAAGAGAACCGAGATTTGCGTTCATGACAAAGAGCGAGGTGGATCACTTAGATGATGGCTACAGATGGCGCAAATACGGGCAAAAAGCTGTGAAAAATAGCCCTTTTCCTAGGTACATACATACATAAGCATACAAATATCAATCAAATCTCCCTAGCTAGCTTTTTAATCTTCTTTTTCCTTTTTATTATATACATGGTCCCGGGCCCTATGTATTATAGATACACGCACAAATTTAATATCAGCCCATTTCTCCATTTAATTGTAAGCTCTAGTTATGCAACTGATATGATATTGAAAATTTAAATTCCGGGATTAATTCTTTCTTTCTTTCTTATGTGACACGCAATTATATTACGTTACACCACAGGAGCTACTACCGGTGCACTAGTGCAGGGTGTGGTGTCAAGAAGCGCGTCGAGCGGTCCTCCGACGATCCGACCATAGTTGTCACAACCTACGAAGGCCAGCACACGCATCCCTGCCCCGTCACGCCTCGTGGCGCCATTGGAATTTCTCCGTCCGCCGCGGTTGAATCCGGCGCCTTTGTTTCGCACTTCGGCGGGGCCATGCCGATGTTGTCATCATCAGCTCAACAACATCATAATCAGTTTCATCATCATCATCAGCAGCAGCAGCAGCAATATCATCATCATCATCAGCAGCATCAGCATCATAGTCCCTACATGTATAATAGCTCAACTCCTTCATTGAGTATTAGTAGTAATAGTACTAATAGTGGTCTTCTACCGAGTTTTGTTCAAGAGAGATCACATAAATATGGTAACTATAACAACGTGGCGGTCACATCTTCATCGGCTTCTAGTAGTTTGGTCATGAGAGACCATGGACTTCTTCAGGATATTGTGCCTACCCAGATGCGCAAGGAGGAAGATCAAATTGATTGATTAGTTTATATTTGATCCATCACGACCGTACGTCTTTGATCATTATATAATTGGTACGGAATATTTCTTTCCTGCTAACTGATCACTACTACCACTACTACTACTACTCATGAATATGATATAGTGTATTATATATGGGGGTTTTTGGTCTTTGTTATTATAGAAGAAGACATTATGTTCTACTAGCTAGAATCATTATTACCATTTCATTAGTAGTGTAGTACTATATGTATTATCAGTGTAAAATGAATGAGTAGTAGTATAGTGGGCTTTTTGGCCTTCTGATGGAGGAGGGGTTTTATTTTTCTGTGTACTTGAGCTCATGTTGTTATGTTTAGTTTTTGTACTAGTTAGGAGTAATTAACTTGAATTTCATTGCCGTGTATTATTTACACATTGTGTTTTGTATATGATCCATATTTATATATGTTTTTTCATTCATTTTATTACGGTTCCCTCATCTTCTTCTTTATATTTTATCCATGTATATGTTTATTTTATCATTCAATTAAGTACTTCCTCTTCTTCTTCTTCTTCTTCTTCTTCTTCTTTCTGTTGATGCATATATATTGTTGCCGACGGATCAGGAAACTGATCATCAGCTGATGTTAACTTAAGGGTTTTTTAGTCAGAAGAAATTAATATTAGGATATAAGCCTTTGGTTAGGGTTTCTCCACTTGGCAAATTAATTAAAGTCGATTTTAAAAGCTCTAAGGCATTAATTTCCGGCGTCTTTCAATTGTACTATTTATACGGAAAAAGGAGGACTTTCATTGATCCTATTTTATATATACATAACATATGTATACACATATGTGTACGGGTAATTGGTACTCTATATATATGGTGGTTAACCCTAAAGATAATGTAGGATCGGTCGTTATATATGTAATTAATCAAATTAATTAATTTATATTTGGACGTGCATGGATAGCTGGAGGTGAATATATATTGATCAATCCGTGGGATTACTCGACCACCTGTAAACTTTTAACTTTATAAGTTAATGCCATTTATTTTATTTTATTTTTTCGCCCTTAGCTATCCATATATAGAGAAAGAGATGAGATTACCAGTTCTTGGTCCGGCTATATATATGGTTGATATTTGGCTAGGCAATATTGTTGAAGTCGTTTTCTATATACATTACACTGTCTTTAATTTGTAGCTAGATATAGGGATTTTCTTGGATGGCCATGTTGCTAGTTAATTATATATAGCCATATTTGATGGATATATATGCTATTTGACCATGGCCTAACCTAGCTATATAAATATATGTTTGCATATTATCCGCAGAAAGAAAGAATTATCTATCCGTTGAGAGCTACATGATTAATTTCGCCCAATTCGCTACTCTTGTTTCATTTGTATCCCTGATAGATGTATGTTCATGTGTAACAACACACACAAACTTGCATACATATATGTATATATACATATACATCTGTATAAACTATATCAGAGACGCGGAGTATAGCTATATATTATGTATCTAATAGAGTAAATATGGATACTGTATGTTTGTGGCAGATATATATATATATACATATATATATATGTGTATATGTCCATGTGAATTACTAATGATTTAATTTTGACTTAATCAAGTCTTTAAGTAGCCGTTTATTAACCCCCCCTCCTTTCAAAAAAGTAATTATGGCACTTGATCAGGAGCGGGAATATATGTTTGACAGTATTTGAGATCACGATATAAGTGGTCTGCATAATGATTCATATAATATATTTACTTGTAAGATGAGAATATACGTACATATCTAGCTCGTAGATTTTTGCCTGTCCCTCGAGGTATAATATATATAGGTATAGCTAGCTTTTTACTATATATACTCTGGTATATTTTCCTTTTTCCTTTTGTTAATTTGAACAACTGGAAATGTGTGCCCACTGCTTCGTTCCCGGAAAGTCACGATCTCATGACAAAAGCACGTGGGAGGCTTGACATGAAATGCATGCAGAAATATATAGCAGTGCATGGTTCGTTTAGTGTATACAAAATATATAGATTAGCTTATTAGGTTTCGGTAAATCTAAAAAATTCAATTCAAAATGACCTTACACACCTTGAATATTAATGAAGAATAATATTAATTCACTAATAAATCAAATTAACATATATATAAAAGTCTCTTTTAAGATATGTTTAATTATAGTCAATCATATAGCTGTGATTAGTCCCCTCAATTTGTTTTACAAGAAAATTGTCACCGTACTTTAATTACCCCTTTTTCCAATGTGTATTGATTTCCGATTAACTTTGTAGCTCATGATCATTATGCTTATATAAGTCTATTAATATTCTTATATAAAGTTAAATATAAATCCTGTAAATTAATTGGTTCAACTAAGATTCCAATTTATATATATCTTGAGTGCCACCCAGATAATCAGTAAGCGTAGAAGAAACCCCAACAAGGGCATCCAATTATTGGATAAAGAGAGAAAAAGAAAAAAGATCTTTCTATACGGCTTCCAAGTGTAAATTGGTCATAGAACAGAATAGGAATATGCTCTTTATAAGGAGCCCATCTATCTCCATTTATTAGCTTCCTGCAGCATACCACGCTATAGGTCGGAAAAGATGTAAATCCTCTATATACAAATATATGTTGTGTATATATATATATATACTTACAAAAACAGTTGTATGGAATCCACACATGTAATTAGCTGTATTAATTTCTAGTGGGATTTGTCTTCCTTTCCATGCATTTTCCCACTTAGATTATTAAAACAAATTAATAGCAAAAACGTATTTATACCTTATAGAAAAGAAAAACAAATAAAGAAAAAGAAAGAACACCTTTAAATTGCAATTTAGTCAAAAAAGCAGATTCCTCAATATGTAAAACGCATAATATAAATTGCGTGCCATCATTTTAGTTATATTAACTTTAGTATTGACCACTCCGAACTACCCTTTGGAAGCATTATAAGGAATTGATAAGGATGATAGATATAAATGCCCTTTGTACGATGTACTTATTTATTTTCCATCCTTGTGATCAAGCCAATGGTTAGCTAGCTAGCTTATATGTATGTTATACTACTGAATTTCCATGCATATGCGCTTATGAGATGTACGCAGTTATCTCTCTCCGTGAGTAAATTTCTTTAGCCATACAATTTTAGTAGTTGGGCCATCGGCCTGCTAAATTTGGGCTACTTCTCAACCCTCTTAGAATGTGAAGCCCAGCCCGATACATCATCATAATTTCTTCGTATCTCTCTTTTGGTATATGTACCAACTTCCATGCAAAAACCCTACAACAAGCTAGCTCTTAACTAAATGTAGATGCAAATTATTACCAATTTATGGATGTAATTTCTTTTAATTAGAAAGGTGAAAACAGACGCGTAAAGCTTCAAGAATCCATACTTATTCCCTAACTTAACATATATGTATTTTGGCTGAAGAGCAGTTGGTTAAAGCTTATACCTGATTAACCATACATGTTGATGTGATGATGAACATATGAATGATAAGTAAAGCACCAAAGAGGAGAGTACGTAGACCTGCTGATCACACTAGCACATGGCATTAGGTAAATTCATATGCTCAAAAACGTCATGAACACCACTGACCTCTTCCAAAGCTTGACCATGTCTATCATCTTTCCCTTTAACCACCCTCTATTTCTTGTGAAATAATACCATACATATATATATATATATATATATATGTAGTACAAACTTGCACAAATCGGCTCACTCATCAATATTTGAAACATATCAAAAGAGTGATAACTACTAAGAGAAAAGATGGCCATGAATAAGTTTGTGGTTCAGTTTTTACTCTTGTTAAATCTTGTTATGATATTATTATTCCCAAATGCATTGAGCGAAAGTGGATATGGTGGTGATGAAACTGGCGGAGTAATAATATTCGGGTTCGACGTATACAAAGACTCCTGCCCAGAAGCAGAGGCCATCATCTTCTCTTCGGTCCAAGAGGCGGTCATGGAGGACCCTAGAATGGCTGCTTCCCTACTTCGTCTCCATTTCCATGATTGCTTCGTTAATGCATGTCTTTTTGATATCATTACGTTCCCTTCTATGTTTTAACTTTAATTTGCTTCTTTCTTAATTTTGTGTACGTAGATCAAAATAACTTCAATTAATGTTGCTTATAAGTAGTTAACGTACGTAAGTACATGACTAATTTTCATGTGCAGGGGTGTGATGGTTCAGTGTTGTTAGATGACACAGACAACTTTGTGGGAGAGAAAACAGCAGCGCCCAACTTGAACTCTTTAAGGGGTTTTGAAGTTATTGACGGTATAAAATCCGAGCTTGAAGCCTTTTGTCCTGAAACCATCTCCTGCGCTGACATTCTTGCCATCGCCGCCAGAGACTCTGTCCTTCTGGTTTGTCCTACTTTCAAACTCCAAACTCATGTGGTAGTATACTGATGGGTTAAATTTTCTTCTTTAGTCTCTTTGTAGTTTTGATCTTCAATCATGTTATTGACTTGACTTGTATTTGCGCTTATCTTATCATAATTCTAACCGAGTTGCAGTCGGGTGGACCGAGTTGGGAAGTCCAAGTGGGAAGGAAGGATAGCTTGACTGCTAGCAAAACGTTAGCAAACAACAACATCCCAGGGCCAAACTCTACTGTGTCACTACTTCTCTCCAAGTTTCAAAACGTGGGCCTTGATCTCAAGGATATGGTTGCTCTCTCCGGTATTCTTTGGTTTTGAGTAATCCCAAGTTAACAATATAACACCTAGTGACACCAAAGAAAAGGGACTAAACTGCTGAACTCGTCTCTTTCAATCCTTTGTTAGGTGCACACACAATGGGAAAGGCCCGCTGCTCATCATTTAGCGGTCGGCTGCAAAATTCTGGCGACCCAAACAACCCACTTGCATCTTCAGCCTTCATCCAATCACTTCAACAGCTGTGCTCAGGGTCTGGAGGCGGTGGCAGTGGCGCTGCTCTTGCCCAACTAGACCTTGTAACGCCGGCAACTTTTGACAACCAGTACTATGTCAACCTTATCTCTGGGGAGGGATTGCTTCCATCTGACCAGGTGCTTGTGACAGGAGATGACCAAACTCGTGAACTCGTCGAAACATATGCCCAAGACACGTTTGCCTTCTTCGAGGACTTTCAGAACTCTATGCTAAGAATGGGAGGCTTGGGGGTGATAACAGGGGCAAGTGGTGAGATTCGTAGAAATTGTCGAACATTTAACTGACGAGGCTTGTTATATACAGGTGGAAACTAAAGGCATATGTCAACGATACACAAAATTGGCAGCCTTTTATAACAATAACGAGGAGTAGTGTTAACTATAAAGTTTATTATGACTGAAAGTTTACATGATAAGATGAGCTGCTTAGTCAATACATGTTATTAAGCTAAATAAATATCTGATTATGACCAAATTATTATATGTTACAAGAGAAGTAGAAAAGCATATACTTGTATTCACTAAGGCTATTCATTGCCTACTGTACTATAAATGGTACTACGGTTAATTTAAAGTGAGACAGTAAAAGCTCACAACAGAGAGAAAACTGACTAAAGGATGAAAGAAACATTATTGTTACATGTCAAATTTAACAGTTAAGAGCTCAAAAACTTTCGGCCGCCATTGCCACGAGCTCCGTTCGTCCTGTGTCTACGAGCAGCTACACTTTTTGCCATGTGCCTTCTCAAATTCTCTTTTCTTCTTGTTCATCTTCAAGCTCCTGAACCTGGGGATCCAAATCAACTTGAGTAATGTGAGTGACAGCACCAAAAAGTATAATGAATACTTGATTGCAAACGCAGCCAATGAAACAGATGTATATTTCTTTTCGGGAAAAAAAATAATAAAAAAAATAAAAGGGGCATATATAAGATGGCATGAGCCCTATTGTACTGGATTCCCAGTAAAGCTTCGAACACTAGAATAGCAGTAGAGAAATGATAAGAACCTGCAGGCTTATTCTTCCACATCCACCCCGGAGCATGCTGATGCCCCTGAAAGTGAACAGAGAAAGTATTAATCTGTGATCCTTGAGAACAAACCAAGTGCACCAAATTTTTAAGACAAAAAAAAAATTCCGAAGCGGGAACACCAATTTGTCAGTGGCAGCCCAAAAAAGATCCAATTAGAAAACAATTGGTTTTAAAAAAAAAAAAAAAAAGCGCACACACACACACAGAGACACACTCATGCATAGGTCAGCCACCATATATAAAACTCCCAAGAATTACATCATGAGGGGGTAAAAAGGGAAAAGAACACCACATCATGCAAAAACTTCAAAACAACCTTGTTTCTACTACTGTATGAAATTGTAGAGTAATGTGAAAAGATGATAATTGACAATAGTTTGTGACAAAGATGGTTCTTTTACCTGAACATTTTGATGGCCCATTATTCCAGAAGCCTGGTACTGGAAAATTAAGAATACAGTCAGCAATGAGTAATGAAAACTAAACATCTTGAGGCATTGAAAATAGAAAAAATAAAAGACTTACTGTCGAAGATAAAGAAGGCTGTGGCAACTGCTGTGGAACCTGCATTTGGAACTGAGTTTGAAGCTGCATCTGCTGAGTTTGTGAAACTTGCCGAGCAGTTTGAAGTTGAGGGAGTGACTGGGAATTAGGCTGCAGAACTGATGAATTTCGCTGCTGCTGTTGCTCGTACGATATCAACTCCTCAGGTTTCTCCCACTATAGGTTCATTTATACAAACAATAGTCAGCCATGTAAGCTAGATATAAACCCCTATAGATAAACATGTAAACTGACTGACAAATTTCTCACCTTGCTTTCACCAGTAACACTATTGTAATAGTATTTATATCCATCTGGGGAGGTGTGCTCTGTCCAGGAACATTTTACAGGAGCTACAGCCTGGTTCGTCAAAGGTACAGCAGGAGCAGCAGATGTGGATGAAGGAACATCTGCAGAAGCCGTAGCCGCAGGTAAGCTGTTAACTGCCTGAGGAACAGTCCCAGGCCACTGAGACCACAAGAACAAAACACTCAGCATAAAGTCACAGAGAATTCAAGCCAAAGATTTTACTAATCCTCCTTTAACGCAAAGACAATTAAGGAAAGAAAAACTTCCAACTCAGTTTCTGCAGTTCAATACAGCTCATGAAAGCAGAGTATAAATTAAAAAAAAAAAAAAAAAAAAAGATTCTTCAACCTAACCACTCATTTCTGGAAAATAAAATAAATTTGTTTTTGTAGTTCAATACAGCACATGACACTGATCCACTTACTGTACTCAGGTAAGTCTGAAACATCAACTGAAATTTGATCATCTAGTCTGATCACAAATTACCTGCTGCTGTTTAATATCCTGGGAACTCTGCTGCAAAATCAAACCTTGATTAGATGGTTGCATCAGCTGCAACTGTTGTTGCAGCTGCGAGAATGCCTGCTGAGACGATTGAAAGCTTGCCTGAAGAGCTTGTTTTTGTTGTGACAGCATCTGAGCTAAGTGAGAAGGTGATTGTTGAAAAGGCTGAAGTAGTTGTTGCTGGGCAGGAGCAGCAGGAAGCTGATTTGGATTTGTAGCTAGGGTTAAATTGAGATTTGGAGGTGATTGAAGTACAGTACCAGAGGCCACGCTTTGTGGGACCTGAGGCTGAGAGATAGATTGCAGACCATTCGAACCAAGTAACAGTTGTGATGGTAATGGTTGATTTAAGGGCGTTTGACTGGAAGAATAAGAAACATGTGGCTGACCAAGATGCTGCAGTGATGCAACAGAGGTTTGTGCCTGTGAATAAGATGCTGGAGTTTGCGGATGAAGTTTAAGGGGAGGAGGCAATTGCTGAGGTGATTGAAAAGGCTTCTGTAATGGAGACATTTGCTGACCAACTGGAGCTACTTGTGGCATAGACTGGTTAAAACTCTGTAAATGATCGAAAATGAGCCATTACTTTTATTAAGTACAGAAGCGATCATTAAAGCATCAAGCAAACAATCACCAACCTGTTGTGATGTTGAAGATGGCACCGCCAGTACGGAACTATCCGCAGGACCACCATGGCTGCCCACTAAACCACTCTGCAAATATTGCATGCAAGATAAGCAAATAGGAAAGTATTAGAATGCAAAATTATTTGCTCTTTTTCCTTCGATAACTGGTCCAACAGATTCTCTCCAATAATTGTCTCTTAAAAAAAAATATGAAAAAGAAAAAGAAAGTTCAGAACTAGAAAAAAGCATCTGATTAGCATTTAGTTAGAGAGAGAAATACTAGTAGACCTGACCATTATATTCCATCTGCATAAAGCGAAGTAAAATCGAGCAAGCTCAGTTTGCTTGACAACCAGTACAAACAAATCCAAGAATCTACCAACTGAGCATATCGTAGAATCTTATCTATTAAGTACACATTTTTTAAATTTTATTTTCTTCAGTTTACTGGATAATCACTAAATGCATAAACATGTTACCCTTGGAAAGAAAACAAGCGGTTACTAAAAGAAAGTAAAGTTACAAAAGCAGCATACTGTTCTTACCGTCACAGGCAAGGCCATGTCACCAGACCTTGGACGCAACTGGCCTCCAGAGCCATGAATATTAGCATTAAATGATGGCCCCATGTTTGGCGGACTCATTGGATGCCAAGCATTAGGCGGAATTTGATCCCTCATAGGATCACCGAAATTAGGTACAGGTCTGAAAAAAGTGAGTACATATAAAAACAAATGAGAAATTTAGAAATAACAGCAATTTCAACTGAACAAGTGAAAGGCGCCCAATTACCTCGGTCCTGGTCCTTGAAATCGAGGTCCAAAACCTGGGCCTCCAAATGCAGGAACCCTAAAAAGTGGGGAAAAAAATGAACACAGGGAAATTACTTGGCAACATGTAGAAGGGGTGTCAAATTAACAAGTGGAATTTTAT
This sequence comes from Trema orientale, assembly GCA_002914845.1. Classification (NCBI taxonomy): domain Eukaryota; kingdom Viridiplantae; phylum Streptophyta; class Magnoliopsida; order Rosales; family Cannabaceae; genus Trema; species Trema orientale. The sequence continues at coordinate 620,022 of JXTC01000060.1, read as the reverse complement.
TTGAAGTAAAACAAGGACAGAAAAACATAATGCTCCAATAAGGCATAGTTTCACGATACAAATTCTCAACCAGAATGAAGAGAATAGAAAAGGCTTTCAGATTATCCTAGAGTTCAAAGTGTACGAAAGAAACTAACATCTAAAGATTGCACAGAAGTAAAGATAAAAGGGAACCTTGACTCTCCAGGCCTGGGCCTTTTAGGATCAGCAAACCGGACAGTCAACGGTTGATCGCAACCCTGAGATGCACAGAAAAATTAATACTATAACCTTCAATCACACTCTGTAACCAGGCCATGATTAAAGCTTTTCCAAATACATTAACACTTACTCTCATTGTATAGGATCCATTAAGAGCATTTATAGCAGCTAATGCCATCTCCCTCTGAGAGTACTTAACAAATCCACATCCTTCAAAGGTGAAAATTATCATTAAAAAATAAAAAATATATATTATTAAAAAAAAAAACCCATATATCAAGAACAAAGAAAAATACAAATGTAAGGCTCTAAGCCGCGAGAACATTCTGAAACGACAAGAAAAATATAGAATCAAATCAGAATGGTTCATGCCATGCCATTTCATAAAGGAAACACCATACAATGATATAGTGCATATGATTTATGAATATAATGTCAATCAACTCTAGTTTCTCTTAATGATGTCAAACGAAAAGTCATACACAATCAAACTTGTAAAAGAAATGATTATTTCCAATCCAAGAACAAAGATAATCAGTTATCTTTTTTTTTAAATAAGATAACAAACAGTTATCATTATTAACAATAATTAGTGAGACACATGGAAAATTGAAGACAATGTGTGAGATTGTAACATAGCAAAAAGAATCCACAGAGGAAAATCTTAACCAAACATTAAGGGGGAAAAAAAAGAAAATTCTCCCTTTCAAAATTAAGTAAGAGCAAGAGTGCACACCACGACTTTGCTTCAGCTCATCACGCATGAGGTAAACGTCTTCAACTCGACCGTATTGCGAAAAAATCTACGAAAGGAAACACCCATTAGCTGTACATAATTCATGACTTCCAATATTATAATCTTGAGCCCAAAAAATAAATAAATAAATAAATAAGGAAGACAACTGCTTTAGCCTGGTGAACATATCTCAGAATAATTTTTCATTTAAAAACAAGTCCACAACTTCTTTCTAAGGGAAATGAAAAGTCAATATTCCGAGAGTCATATCTTAGTGAAAAATAGCAGTCTTAGACAGAGAACAGAACAAATGATGTAAATGACCTACTTCCTCAACTTCCTTTTCTGTGGCTTGTTTGTTCAAAGATCCCACAAACAATTTGTACTCTACTGCGCCTACCATAAAAGGGATTGACATCAGCTATAGGAAAGTAGAAAACTTTCCACAAAACAATACACAGAAAAAGAGGGTTGAATAAAGTGTTGCCCCACCATACTCTGATCATGAATGGTGGGGAGATAAAATTCAAAATAAAGATCTAATATTTTAACATGTAATAGATGAAGGCTATAAAGCATTGAAATGACCACTACCAAGGCGCTCTCGTTCACCATCAGCGTATCGAACTTGGATGGGACCCACTCCCTGGAAAACATATGTGTCAAAAACATAAAAATGGTATAACAATGAAACAAAATAAGTACCAAGAAAGCTCACCCCAGGAAGAGTATGTTGATTATGTAAAGCTCTAATAGCCCTGTCAGCTTCCTCTGATGTTGCATATTTTATAAAACAACAACCTGCATAAGCAGCAAAGAACTACAATCCTTATTGTATTTCATATAGGTAGCATAATAGCACATGGGCAGCTACATCATAGAACATAGCTACATGCAAAGAACATATATATCTTCAGAAGCCCGGGTGCTAAAAAAAAATTATGTAAAGGCAGATGCTACCAGTTCAAACATAGACAAAAGAATAAAAAACTCCTGGACATAAAATGAACGCCAACACAAATTAACAAATAATAATGATTAAAGATGAAAACCAGATAGGAACGTCCTCAAATTACTTTATCTCACAGAGAAGACAGTACTTGCAGGATGAAGTTTGAGCAATGGTATGAGTAAAAAAAGAATTCTCCATAGTCTTGTGGAACGTTATTAGTGTAAACCGAAAAACCAAAAGGCAAGCACAAAAAATTGGCTTTCCAGTTTGTCATCAGGAAAGTATTGTAATTCACATAACTGTAACAACATTGTTTTAAATCTGGATATTCTACAGAATGAAGTCCAAATATATTTCTAGCAGATTTTAGTAACATACATGTATACATATATACACACACACACATTGATCTGGAGGTCAAAAAGGCTCCTTATTTTTATCACGTGAGAAGGGCAACATTAGTTAGATGAGCAGCCAAAACAACTCAAATCCAACATAAGTTGGATTACCAAACATCTGTTCCAAATTCACTTTGGCATGCAACTTCAAGTACGAGAATAGTCTATAATAATCAGAGGCTTCAGGAGCGAAACACCAAAACAACAAGACAAGGTGCAAGACATCTTAACCTCCATTTCTCCCAGTACAACATAGTTCAAATAAATTCATACACATTAACACAAACTAATATGTATTTGTCAGGGACACACTTTGTCGAAAGCTAGATAAACATATACTAGAGAGATACTATAAGATCCCCTGCATTTCACTTAACAAGTCATCCTCACGCAGACACACGCCAAGAAACCAATCAACAGCACTTTTATCACCATACACCAACTTGCTTATCCAAAACTGATCTCTTTCCTTCGCTCCATCATGCTAACATCTAATAAAACTAAATAAAAGATTTTGACTACAGAAGTGCATCTGATGCTAGATAGATGGTCCTTTTTTTCATTCATAGCATCACAGCCCACAAAAACATTCAGAATGCCGACAACTTTAGAAATGTCCTTTCATTCATCACATCATGGACACAAGAACATTCAGACTACCAAAACTCCAGAAACATTAATAAATATACATGCATCAAATGAGCATAAAACCATCAATTACCACTTGGACAGAAATCATCAACAATATTGGTGAACTAAATGCAGCCAAGGACAAATAAACCCAAATTGACGTGACGTAAGAAATAATAAAGTATCCTAATTAATAATAACAGAATTAATCATAATTAATTCCTATCCTTGCTCCTCATCACTATCACATAATATTTGTACAACACTCCTATAGACCTAATTCTCATAAGAAATATTCAGTCAGCAACTGAATAAAAGGGCAGGTTAAGCTTAAATCTAATAGAGAAGCTAATATAGTGGAATAAAAAGAATACAACCAGAAAAGGTCCATGCCAAGAACTCTCATGTCTCTACCACCAGTAACAAGTTGGAAAAACATAGGCAGTGAGCCCATGAATAATTTACTAATACTCCACCATTGAGCGTAGGTACAACCACATACTGATAAACAAGCATATAGAGGAGCCCCAACAATAAAATAGGACCCTTAAGTAACCCATTCAGTTAAATGTACTAGTACACAAAGAGGACCTAAGCAAAGGCCTCTCCGAACTAAAATATATCCACAAGGAGCTCCCATTGAAATAAGATCATAAGAACAAACACAGATCTTTCTCGCACTTGGAAGATTATACTCCATATGTGATCCCAAATCTACCATGTAATATGGTCATATTTTCAATATCAACACACTTGATGCAATCCAACCATATGAAAACAAACATGGCAATCAGTAGCTATGAGAAACAACCATCCTGTATCACAATCATCCAGTATCACAACCATCCTGTATTCCAACCATCCTGAGGACATTGCACTACTGAAGTGATATATCCACATCACATTCAAAAAAACAAAAAAAAAACAAAACCCGTTCACTAGGAATCAACAGTTAAAAAAGAAAAAGAATCACTATCCATAATATCCATCCCATGAAAAATGCTGCTTTGGAGGGACAGAAACGAACTAACACAACCCACTTAGTCAAATTACCATACATCTAATCGACAATTCAACCTCAGATCCATCTCAGTGGGTCAACATTCACATATGACATCCAAGTCATTCAAAAGAAGTCCCAGGTTCACTGAGATAATAAACCAAAGGAGTTCTGCCAAATTACATTTCATTAAACACTACTCAAAAAAATCAATGAACCATGTATTTGTTGAGTCACGTTCTTACAACACTTGCACAACTAAACTTCTCAATGAACAAGCTACAGTTTTGTAAACGGACACTCCCGTTACATGAATTATATTTGGGTGAAGCCCCAATTCCTGCAGTCACTTCTACAAGAGCAGGATCTATTTCTCTTCCAAGATCCAATGTCTATACAGAAACTGGTTTTTACTAGGTTTACATGTCTTGCCTTCTTCTTGTTTGAGAGGATGGACATGAAAAAAGGTTGCAACCAAAATCAACAAGCCTGAAACTTGTTGCAAAAAGAAACTGAGACGAAAGAAGAGCTTTCAGATGCCCCCATCAGCCTCTCAGAGGACCTGAAATAAGATAGTATTGTCACCAGTACAATGTAGAAACTACACCTCTGACATACCTTGTTGTTGTCCTGTTTTCTTATCTCTAATCAAAGCAACCTCTACTACATCTCCATGATCTTCAAACAACGGGCGAATCTGAAACAAATAAGCATAGGGTGTAAGAAGTTTAAAATCATATAATCAACAAAACCTTCAAAAAACCAGTAACAGGACACAATTATACCAAACTTAGGATACCAAAAAATATGCAATAATAAAACATTCAAAGTTGTCTCGCATTGTACTCTAGACTAAAGAGGACTCCAATCAACACTAGATAACTATGTAGCACCAAAAGAATGTATTTGCACAATTCTTTTGTTCATGAGTGACTTACATCTTCCTCAGTGGAGGTCCTCGGAACTGACCCAACAAAAAGTTTGGCAAAACTTCGTCTATCAAAGCGTTCTGACAAAAAAAGAGGAGAGACTAAAATATCAGTACTAAGTCTAACTTGGGAAAAAGAGAAACAATAGTAGCCGAAATCACTCAAGAATTTAGACACTCAGACTCTAACGAGTAAAGAATCCCAATTTAAAAAAGAACAAGATAGTTTAATTCAAGAAGCCCTTACTCCATATTATATTGAAATTTTGCAGACATGGGAATATACCTGGAGAACCCCCACGGCCAGAGAAAGGAAACCCTCGTTTCTGTCCAGAAAGATGCGGCGGCGGCGGCGGGCCCTGGTAATTCGAAGAAAACCCTCCCCCACCACCGCCGCCCACCGGCCGGAAACCTCCGCCCACCGGCCGGAAACCTCCGCCGGTGGGAGAACGGCGCGGGGGGCTTTCGAAATCGAACGGACGGCGGAAAGTGTTGGGGCTACGGCGCGAGTGGTGGTGGTGGTGGTGGTTCATAGGGGCGTCGGAGAAGCGAGAGGGGCCTCTGGAGTGACGGGCGCCGTAGGAGGAGTGAGAGTCTGGGTCGTCGTCGTCGTGGTTGTGGTTGTTGTTGTTGTTGTTGTTATTGCTACTTCCATAGCGGTCTCCTCTGTGCCTATCCAGCTTTGCGAAATTTGCAGAGCAAAACCCTAATTCCCCAAATTCAACTCCAATTTCAACCCCAATTTCGACTCTGAAGACGCAGATCGAAGAAGAAGAAGAAGAAGACCAACACAAACAAACTAGAGTCTCTGAACTTTCCCAGAAACAGAGGAACAAACGAACCAAAGCTTTGTTTCCTTTTCTCTCGCGGTGTTGATGATTGATGATTGGGTTGGGAGGTGGGTCATGGGTGGGCCTAATGAGGCTGGGCCCATATACTTTTCACTTGGGCTGGGCCCACATATCTAAAATGGGCCGCTAAGCCCGTTTTAAGGGAAGGGTTCATGTATAAAGCGCCTCTGAGAGTTTGGTTCCAATACATTTTCAGGACCCGGGAGAAAAAAAAGGGGGCACCAGCGGCAGCGAAAGCAAGAGCTTTTTCCCTCCATTGCTGCTCTGTGAGTCCATTCTTTTCATTTTCATTTTCCATTTTCTGTTTGGATGCCCAGAATGTGAAGGAAAATTAGTGGTTTCTTTTCTTCTCTTTTCTTGGGTTTTTTCTTTTTTTCTTTTTTTTATTATGTTGTATTTTCCTTTGTTTACTTGGCAACCAAACGGAGTATATAGCCTCTGACAATTTGGTTGAGTTTTATGACCATTATAATTGATCTATATTGCTAGTTTCTCTCGAATATGGAGATTGATGATGATTTCAACAAGATGAATATCAAAGCACCGGCGGATGGTGACTCTTCGGTGCCAATGGATTCCCAAGACGACTCCAACACTCAGGTCTCGTCTCTCTCTCTCTCTCTCTCTCTCTCTCTCTCTCTCTCTTTTATGTTTTTAGGGTTTTGAGTTGAATGGCTAAAACCCATTCTTGAAATTGTGTTTTGAACTGTCTTAGTTATTGATTTGGGGTTTTTGATTTTGGGAATATGAAGGCAAAAGGTAAAGAAAAGGAAGAGCTTAATGACTCTATGGGGAAGCTACACATTGAGGGTTCTTCTTCTGGGCAGCCAGGGGGTTCTTCAACCAACTTTAAGAAAAAACCAGTTATTATCATTGTTGTGGGGATGGCTGGTAAGTGAATTTGGTTTATGGGCTTTGATGCATTGATGTATACTGTGCGTGTGTGTATTTAAAGTGAAGAGGGTGAAGGCTTATGGGTTTGAATTTGATTAGGAAGTGGAAAAACGACCTTTCTTAATCGATTGGTGTACCATTCACATGTTTCTAACCATCGGGGTTATGTCATCAACCTTGACCCTGCGGTGATGACCCTCCCATTTGGTGCAAACATTGATATAAGAGATACTGTTCGGTACAAGGAAGTCATGAAGCAATTTAATCTTGGACCCAATGGAGGAATTCTCACGTCGCTTAACTTGTTTGCTACGAAGTTTGATGAGGTAAAACAATTTTGTGAAATTTTTACTCTAGCATTGCATTTAATTATGCTATAAACTTTTTCGAGTTCTACTTTGCTATGGACGAGGCACCATTTCAGGAACAGTTTGATGGTTGATCTTGTAACGTTTACAGTTCCCTTATTCATATTGGTGAATGTTTTCAATACTTATTTTTTGCGTTGGTTTATGCAGTGTAGATGTATTTGTTTCTCCATTAGTCTAGCTCTAACGACAAACTTTTGGTCGTGTTTGGTTTATTTCACTTGCTCGTTTTCTAATGCTCCATTTCAGGTTATTTCTGTTATTGAGAGACGAGCAGATCAGCTTGATTATGTACTTGTGGATACTCCTGGTCAGATCGAGATATTCACTTGGTCTGCCTCTGGTGCTATCATCACTGAAGCTTTTGCTTCTACATTTCCTACTGTGGTCGCATATGTAGTCGACACACCTCGCTCTGCTAGCCCAGTAACTTTTATGAGCAATATGCTTTATGCTTGTAGTATACTTTACAAGACAAGGTTACCTCTTGTGCTGGCATTTAACAAGGTTGATGTGGCTCAACATCAATTTGCCTTAGAGGTACTTGCATTTGAGCTCATAGTTTCTTTCTGTTTGAATCGAAATAGCTTCGGTTCTGAACATGTAAATTTGATATCAGAATCTCCATTATTGTTGTTTCCTTCTTTTGAGAACTGTTTTGTGTGTAGTGGATGGAAGACTTTGAGGCATTTCAAGCAGCAGTGGCTTCAGATGACTCTTACTCGTCAACTTTAACTCAGAGCCTCTCCCTTGTACTGGATGAGTTTTATAAGAATTTACGTTCTGTTGGTGTATCTGCGGTTTCTGGTGCTGGAATGGAAGACTTTTTTAAGGCGATTGAAGCAAGTGCCGAGGAGTATATGGAAAATTACAAGTATTCCCATAAAATATTTCACACTTGCTCTGTAGTACTTCTGTTGTGCAATAGTATGACATGGTTACCTTGATGATCAGGTAATTGCATCTAATTGTTTTGTTGTTGTTTCTGTAGGGCTGATCTTGACAAGAGACGTGCAGAGAAGCAGCGGTTGGAGGAAGAACGCAGGAAGGAGAATATGGATAAACTGAGAAAAGATATGGAGAAATCCAGGGGAGAAACTGTGGTTTTAAGCACTGGGTTGAAAAACAAAGAAGAGAGCAGTAAAGCCATGACCGATGAGGAAGAGGAAGACGAAGATGAAGATGATTTCGAGACATTTATTGAAGATGAAGATATTATAGATGAGGATGAAGACGAGGAGGTTGCTCGGTTCTCGTTTTAGTGATGCTTCTAGCCTCTAGGGTAGTAGGAATTGTTTGGAACAAAACTGTGTATAAGACTTGTTTGGAATGAAACTATGTATAGGACTGACTCACATATAGGATATGGAAGATGATATTCCTGTCTAAATTGTCAAGCTTGGCACTGTGCGTTTTTTTTCTTTTTTTCCGGAATGTGTCTATAAGAACATATTAAAGTGCATTTGCTGTTGCAGCATGGTATTTTTCCGTTTTCTTTTCTACACCTTTTGTACGTTTATGCACACATGGATATCAATTATTAGAGCTTAGTCCCAATTTAAATATGAGAAGACGAAATCTGTGCATTACATTGCAAGTATCCCATCAATTAAGAAAAAATGGTATTTTCTAAATAGATTTAAAAATGGTATTTTTCTAATTAAAATATGAGATTTTTCAAACAATTTCAAATTTCAGGATTTTTTTTTTAAATTACCATAAAAAATCAAATTATTATATATAACTAAAGTTGAGGAGATTATTATTGTGCAAACAACGTATTTTACTATACAAAAAATAGTAACTTGGTTTTTGTTATGATTTTTCGGATTTACCTATCGGGTTGTTGTGGGGAGTGGTTGCCTGGTGAGAGCTTTCACGTAATTTCAGATGGGGTGTTTATTCTGTTTATAATTTTGCCCTTAGAATTGTGTGTACGGTTTGTAAGTGGGTATGGCTATTTGGTCATTTTAATTTTTTTGGCTTTGTGATTTAGCCGAATTGCCCTTTGATCTTTGCGTTTGGGTGAGTGGTTGGGTTGAGTTTTGTAGTCTTTTCGCCTAGCTCTTGATTATTCCGCCTATCTCTTTCATTTGTTTACTTCATTCTGATGCCTTTCTCTCTCTCTCTCTCCTCCCCTCTCTCTCTCTCCTTCCCTCTCTCTCTTTATCCTTTAAACATATTTATCTCTTTTTTTCTTCTTTTTTCGTCTTTCTAGATCATTTCCGTCTCTCTTTTTTTTCTTGAAGATCTTGGTTTTGTCCCCTTTTTTTTTTCATTTGTTGTTTGTTTTACATTTTTTGGATCTCTCTTTTTTCGCCGGGGGGGAGGTTTGTCCCTGTTTGCAGGCTTTTCCTTCATTTTTTTTTTTTTTTTTATTTTTTTTTTGTGTTTTTATTCTTTAAACATATTTATCTCTTTTTTTCTTCTTTTTTCGTCTTTCTAGATCATTTCCGTCTCTCTTTTTTTTCTTGAAGATCTTGGTTTTGTCCCCTTTTTTTTTTCATTTGTTGTTTGTTTTACATTTTTTGGATCTCTCTTTTTTCGCCGGGGGGGAGGTTTGTCCCTGTTTGCAGGCTTTTCCTTCATTTTTTTTTTTTTTTGGATTTGATTTCATGCATCTAAGGTATTCTCCGTTTTTGTTATCTTGGTTGATTGGGTTTCCTTCTTCTGCGGTATTTTCTTGATATATTCTTTCTTTGTGTTTTTATTTTGTTATTGTTATTATTATTTTTTATGCATGATATTGGTTATGTTCTATGTTATTATCCATCTGATGATTTTGCTTCAAATAGCATCTGTTTTCTTTGTTTTTTAGTTTTTTTAATTCTATTTTTATTTTTTTACTATTATTATTATTATTAAGTCTTCTCTATTTTGGGCCGTGGAAACCCTTGGTGATTGTATTGTTTGGGCTAATTTCTTACTACTGTGTTTTGGGGTTCTTTGTTGGGCTTTAGTTTCTTAATATGGGCTTTTTATTGTTTGGACTTGAATCTTTGTGTAGATTTTTTCAATTTAAAATACTTTATTCATATTTTCTCAAAAGTTCTATACTATTGTTGAAAATACTTTCAAAATGATTTTTCTTTTTTTTTTAATTATCTATGTTTAATATTTGTTATGTCTCCCAGATTTTTAAGATGGTAATTATGATTTCTTCTTTAGCTTTCAGTGATCTATTTATTACCATTTATGTGATTTGAATAGTATTTAATGCTACGTTGATATTTCTGTATTGTCTTCGTCTAAAAAAAGGAAAGAGAAAAAAAGGCAAAAGAATGAGAAAAATAATTTAATGTAGAGAAGTAAAATAAGGGAAGGTTTTCTTTAATACCTTTTTAGGGTTTTTTTTTTTTTTACATATTTTAATGAGATATTTGTTCCTTTAACTGTTTATCTATTTTAGAAAATGTGCTCAACAAGTTTCTATTTTTAAAAAATTTAAATATATATTTCTTTTTTTAAATACGTCTTCCTCTCTGGTACTACTATGTGTGAAATTTTTTTAATGCTTTATATATTCTTTTTACTGTGCTTTGACGGTATATGCTTGACTCATTTATTGTACTCCTCATTTGTTGTTTATCTCTCTACTTCTCTTTACTCACAATTTATTCAGTTTTCTCTCAACTTACTTGACTGTATTTATTGTCTTCCTACTTCTTTGTCTATTGTTTGTATATTCCTTTACTGTTTGTAATTGGTATGAAGAGTTTTTCGTGGAAATGTTTAAGGTATTACTACTCTTTATGATGTTATGTTATGCCGTTTTTATTCTGCTCAAGGTATTTATTTCTTATTATTGTATTTAGTATCATGTACTCTTCGAATATTTTATTAAATGCTTCTGTTCATAATTTTGCTTATATTTCTTTATCTTATTTATTAATGCTAACTATCTACCTTATATTTATTCTGCTTAAATATCTAGCTCTTTGTTTTTTGTGTTGGGTGTTATAGAATGATCTGATATTGCTTTTAATGCTTTTGTATTTGATTTGTTTAGTGTTTATTTTCTAAGTTTTTTTTTCTTCTTTTTTTCGGTTCCTTTATGTATCTTTTCACCTCTCCATTTTTTTCCCTGCTACTTTTGTTTGTTCTAGTCCAAATCATTTAGCTCTATTTATTCTTCTATAAACTGTTTTTATAGAGTCCTTTTTTTCCTTCTTTTTTTAAACTTATTACTATTTTAATATTTTTAACTATATTTTGTAACGTATTACATATTTGGCAATAATAATAAAATGTCTCTTAATCATATGGAATTAAACAATAATTGCCCATAAATTACCGTGTATGATGGCTACTATTGTAGAGTTAAAGAATAGGTTACTATACAAATGGCTTAGTTTTTATTAGAGTTGTATGAGTTTGACCTTAGAGTGTTGTTAGAAATAGCTGTTATATAAAGAATTTTTAGGAAATTTTATTAGGGATGGGTATATTATTGTTATGGTTTTGCACTTAGGATTATTTCTATGATTTATGAGTGAGTGTGACCACCAAGTCTTTTCACTTCCAAATTTTCTAATCTGACCGAGTTAGTTTTCCTCTCATATTTTTGAATAGGGCTTTTGATTAGGTATTTTTTGCCTGGCCTTCGGTTATTTTGTCTGATATCCTCTTATTATTCCTTTATTTTGTCTTCAGTCCTCTGCTATTTTTCTCTCTGTGTTTCTTGGCTTCATTCACTTGGTATTTTTGGGCAATTATGTATTATATTCTGATGATTTTATTTCTGTTATACGACCAATATACTATATGTGGCAGATTTTCTTCTTATGTTGATAATATTTTTTGTTTTTATCTAATTGCCAGAAACATAATTTTTTGCTTTCATGAGTAAGATGCTGTTTCTAGGGTGGCTAGATAATGACTTAAATGTATTATCAAATAACTTTGTTATATATTAATAATACTTTTATATATCTGAGCCAAATATTATTTTTATAAGAAACAATAAATCAGTGATATATGAATGGTGATGAACAAAATTGCTGCTTTGATGGAAAAACAAAAGGATGAAGTGGAGGAAGACAAGAAAAACAGTAAAATAGACTGCAATTCATATTGTTATAAAATTATTGTATAGTTATAAAATTTTTAAAGAAGTATTATTTTTATTGTGTATCCGATTTATTACATGTATAATTTAATATTTTGTTCATTTGGACTGAATGACTTTAATTTTTTATGTAATAAAAATATTTTTTTTCTTTTGATTAATATGAGTTTGGACAACCAAATAAAAATATAGTTAGTTTAAATAGTTTATATCCCAAAATATATATATAAAGTATGTAATTTTTGTTCGAAAAATAAGAGGAAAAAGAGATATATATATATATATATATATATATATATATATATATATATATATATATATGTAAACTATTCGACAATATTAGGAGTCTAACAAAAAATAAAACTAACAACTAGGAGTCTAATAAAAAATAAAACTAACATTAGTAATGTTAAAGTATTTTGAACAAATAATACAAATTTATACTCTTAGCCATTAATACTATAAAAATGTAGTAATACTATAAAAAATGATTACCTAAAATCAAGTTAATATAATCTAAATAGATGTATGCAATAAAAATTAATAAATAAATATAAGGCAACTTAAAAATAATATTTTGATTATTTTATTCATAAATTACATTATTATACTGTCTCATAATCTTTCGACAAAAACTATTAATATAGGACTATTTTTTCATTATTTTTTCATTTAGATAAATAATAGAATAATACTGGAAATGTTTTCATCATCAAGATGTCAACACAAATGGCGTCATCATTATCTTTTAAATGAAGATTATATACATAACTATGATAATACTTCATATCGTCAGTGTGAAAATTCTAATATTATTTTAGAAAATTTGCATCGATCAAGGCTTATTCCAATATCAAGCTTCGCAAATTCTGAAAGATGCTTTTCTCAGTTAGTTGAACTGTCAGTATCAACTGATTTCAACAAACAAAGTAATTCTTTTACTCCATGGAAAAATAGAAAAAAAATCACTTTTATCGCTATACACTTAATTATGTATAGATTCACTGATTTTATATCCTCATTTAATATTGTATTACAGGTGATAAAAATATGTATCATGATCTTGGATATTATTTCTGTATTTATAGACAATGTGAAGCATCTTTTTGGTTTGATGAGTCTATCAAAAAGACATATCCACCAAAATATAATCTATGTTGTAAAAATAAAAAAGTTAAACTTTCCCCAATAAAAAATCCCCCTCCTCTATTAGATCAACTACTTGATTATTATGGAGGGCCTCTAAATACATATTTTCGAGAAAAAATATTCAAACTTTTAATTTTATATTTGCATTTACATCTTTTAGAGCAAATATAGAATAAAATACAAGAAATTCATATGGTCCATATATTTTCAAAATCAGTGGTCAAATATATCATCTTATAGGATCATTATTACCAATTAATAATAGCCTTCCAAGATTTGCTTAATTTTATATATATGACATAGAAAATGAAGTTGAAAATCGAATATCAACATTTTTCTTTGATAATGCATCAAAAAAACTAACAAAATTAATCGCTGAAAACTTAATCAAAATGTTGAATGACTAATTCGTGCAGGACTTGATATAAACGCCTCCCATACTTATTTTCATATAAATAGGACTTTCTATACCAGATGAAAGGGTTCATATCTAGAAGCCATAAAATAACACTAAAAATCTAGAGAGAGAAAGGAGGAGAGCTTGGAGGCCACAATAGCCGCCATCTTTGTTTTTTTCTTCATTTTCGTTTTTAGTTTTTATTATTCTAGTATGATGTTTCTTTTATTCATTTTTATATTCATGTTAGGATAGGCCCTATATTAGGTTAAGAATGATTTTAAAGCTCTATATATGATTGTTAGTTAGCTTTTCATATCCTATATATTATGTCAATTATTTACTTTAAGGTTGTTTATGTCCTTTTGTATTGAATCGTTCTTATCTTTTGTTTGAGATAGTTACTTAGATGATTGATAATGGAATATACTGCTAGGCGTTCGTTATATTTGAATTCGTAAGTAGTGAATATATAGTTAGTATACTCATTTGTGTTAGGAATATGCCCTAGAATGCAGTTTTTTTTTGTAGGAATTTTTAACAATGTTTATTGGATTTAAGTGTTATCTATTTGTTGTCAATAAATTCCATATTATGTTCCAATTATATATATATATAATGTTTATATTTTCTATTTTGCAAATGTCTAAAATTTTCCATGGCTAATAATGAGTAATAAAGAAATATTTGTGTGAAATGTTCACATATGAGAGATTAAATTATTTATTTTATTATGTCTACATTCTGTAAATAAAGATGGAATACTTTATTTTACCAAAGAATGTAATGTTATCTATTTCAATGAGATTGATGAAGTCCCCAATCATCACAGTGTTTGACTTCGGATAGAGACACTAGTGCGTTATAAGAAAGTTATAAGTGCATTGAACTGGACTAAGTGAAAATAGAATTTAAGGTTAAGTGTCGTAACTCAATATTCTATCTTTCACTAATCTAATACTATTGCAAGATTACCTTAATCCTGTCGGACTTGCTTTCATGAGGGTTTTTTTTTTTTTTTTTTACTTACTGAAGGACTAGTTTTGTTCTATGGTTCGAACTCTAGTATCTTGAAAGACAAGATTTGTGAATTGACGAAAATGTCCTTTATAATTTGGATACCATACATATAATATCACTTTGAATTTTTTCAAGGACTTGGATAATAAAAACCAATGTCAGGTAGTCACTTTGTGAATTTGACTTTGTTTGTATGGGTAATTACAAACACCGTAGTCAATTATTAACCATTAAATAAAAAATAGTAACTCAAAGATAAATATGTACTAGAGGGGTAATACAGTAATTTCACCTCACTAGTATAGTATTGCATCGGAGGTACATCCGCAAGTATAGTATATATTAAATGGATCAAGTTAATTAAAATGTTAATTAGCTTTAAAAAAAATATATGACATTTAGTCTAAGAGTGCAATATTGGGCCTATAGTGGAATGCCCAAATATTAATGGATAAAGCTCAGTCATAATTAAGAGTTAATTATGATTGTGGGTAATTAGCTCATTGGAGCTTAGAGTACTTGGATCTAGAAGGTCCCATGTCTAGTTCACATATAGCCTAATACTAACTGAATGGTCAGTTGAGTCCAACAAGCTTTACACCTTTCTAATACTTAAGAAAAAAGTTCTCATAAGCTTTGTTACTAGTTCTACACGCCACTCATAACACAGTAACTGTGCTTCACATGTGACACAGAGAAAAAGAGAGAGTAAGAGAGAACCGAGCTACCGCAGGACAAATCACATTCATAGCCGCCAAGGATCGATACCAATGGTCATAGATGTACATATATTAACTTAGTGATTCGTCACATCCATCACTTTAAAATTTATCAAACCGACTCATCATAAGTATTGCATATAAGTTATAAAGACTTCTCACAAGTACCGCATACTATACATGTATTGCGACTCATCAAGCTTTTACTACTTGTGGAGTTATATGATTATCAAAAAAAACTCAATAAAGTAAAGGTGATAGTTAAAAAGAGGGATCAGCCCTTTTTTTTTATAGAAAGAAAAATGTGATAAAATATTTGTTTACAAGCAATATGGTACTTTGAGATTAGTTTAAATTTTGACTAAATTCGACATTGAGTAGAGTTTGAAAAAACAAAGCAAAATCATATGATCTTTTTACATTTAAAAGAGAAGAAGGACATATTAGAAAGGATGTGGAAACATTTATTTTCTTTTCACATATTTTGGATTGAAATGATATAGAAAAGTGACATCATGATCTTAAACCTTATGTCAAATTAGGGGTGTCCAAAAATTATTCCCAAATTGTTGCTAATTTTCAAAAATCGACTTGGATTGGATTAGTTCCACTTCTGATCATAAGAATAATTAATCCAAACCATCCAATATTGATGTTTGCTTCCTCTTGCCCCTTTCAGCACCAATGAATAAATTTATTTTTGATATTTAGATTTTTTAAGTTTATTTTATTTGGTCTACTAACTCAAAATGACATTATATTATTTTATAATAAG
Organism: Trema orientale; assembly: GCA_002914845.1. Taxonomy (NCBI): domain Eukaryota; kingdom Viridiplantae; phylum Streptophyta; class Magnoliopsida; order Rosales; family Cannabaceae; genus Trema; species Trema orientale. Next base: position 603,936 of record JXTC01000060.1, on the reverse strand, counting down.
AAATGTTGTGTGGGTTTTACACACAAATAGTTACCGCAAAGTTGGCCTAATTTTTGTAAAAAGAAACTAACTTATTGAAGAATAAATAATTATCTATTACTATTGTGTAGTTACTTAATTTCAATATTATATTATATTTTATTGTGTAATTTCATAGAAATTCAACCTTTTAACCGCTATAATTCATCTAAATCGGTTAGACGCTCATCACAAAGACATTGTCAATAAGAATTAGCCCAAAATAGCCACATTAATAGAATTTGAAATTAAAATTGGTTCAAAAGATCTAAAAATAAATGAAAATCTCAATAGAAAAAAAAAAGACCCTAACTCAAATTGATTGGATCTTACCAATCTAAACCGAGTCAGACTGGATTAGATTTAAGTCCCTGTCTTAGATTGAATTGGACACATGTATCACACCTTTAAAAAACGATCTTTGATTGAACTGGTTGAAATTTAACTAGATCAAGTTTAAACCAATGGCAATGACCACCCGTACCTCAAATTGTGAAAATAGAAAGAAACCTTTTACTTTCCTTTCTTTTTTTTTTTTCCCCCTATTTAAATGGAATAATCACATAGAAACCTTTTTCTTTTCCTTTTTTTTTTTTTTTTTTTTCTAATGGAATAATGATAGAGAAACCTTTATTCGTTATACATTCCTTTCTATAGCTCATAATGAGGATGAGGAAAAAAAAAAGTAGATGGTAGACTTGTGAATATTTACTTTCTGAATTTTTTTCATAATCATCAAAGTTTTGATGCTCCTTGCTGCCCCCACGAAAAGCAAATTTACTAAGAAAAAAGTAAATAAATAGAAAAAAAAGACAAATGAAACTTATGAACTAATGGGTTGTCGTCTAAGCTCATCGTTTAACTTCAAAGAATCAAAAATATTAAAAAAAAATTGTTTAGTGGCATCATAATGAAAGCGACACCGTGTTAGAACCACAATTTATGAATGGCTAAGAATAAACCTATGCATTAATAAAAGCTCCCCGGACTAGTTTATAAATTATAATTGGCTCTACTTGCACTAATTAAGTAATCAATCAAGCTGTGAGGCAATTTCGTCTTTTTGCAATTTTGCTTTTTCAGAAATTATTTTTTTAATAAAATAATGTAAAATAAGATAAGAGATATACATTATTCCGGAAGAATAGGATTCAAAAAAGGCAAATCCCTCTCATCACTATGACTGACTCCCATAATTACCAGCAAAACAAGTAATTACCCGGCATCTAAGCCACGGTTTTAGTTTAGCTCCTCAACTTAAAATAATTTCATTTTTTATATAATTAATAAGTTTATTGGAAAAAAAAAAAAGAAAAAAAGAAAAAAAAAAAGGGAAAAAGATAAACTTGGATTCCCATTCGTGTAGGCTTTATCCGAATCAGATCAACATCATTGTTGAAACCATCACAATAATTGAAAAGTATTATTCTATAATTTTAACAGATGATAATAATAGTAATAACAATAATAATAAAGAGAGAAAAAAAAAGTTAAATATTATTAATTAATTAAATTGTGATTAGATTAAGAGTAGATTAATAAAAAGTCCTCTGTTGTTGGGCTTTATCACCGTTTCGACGCTTCAGAATCAGGAGTTGCAGAGAGAGAGAGAGAGAGAGAGAGAGAGAGAGCAAGAGGTTGAATTGAATCAAAAATGGCGAGACACGAAGAGCTTCCGATTCCAATTTACTCGACATTGGAGCCTGTTTATGGCGACGGTTCTCAACTCGAAGAAGCTCAGCTTCGTTTCCACCATTTGAAAGCCAAGTTTGTTGACTTCTTCGGTCACCCTCCTCATCTCTTCGCTCGCTCTCCAGGTCTCTCTCTCTCACACACACACATACTCTATCTTTCTATATATATATATATAGATATAGTGTGTTATGATTGAAACTGGACGGTGGATGATTTGATTGATTGATAATGTTTGAAAACGCACGCAGGGAGAGTGAATTTGATCGGAGAGCATATAGATTACGAGGGTTACTCGGTGTTGCCCATGGCGATACGGCAGGACACTATTGTGGCTATTCGGAGGCGCGATGCTGGGGACGCTGAGAAGCTTCTGAGAATCGCTAATGTCAATGATAAGTACCAAACTTGTACTTACCCTGCTGACCCTAACCAGGTACGTATATTTCCTTTTTTTTTTTTTTTCTTTTTCCTTTTTAATTAATGATGTATGACTATTTATATAAATCTCAATTATAGGTCTCTTGGAAACATGTTTAGGATTATGTATATATCATTACATTACTTCTTGTTGTTGTGCAGGAAATCGACTTGAAAAATCACAAATGGGGTCACTATTTCATTTGCGGGTAAGACTTTATTAAAACTCCATCAACTTGGTCTAGTTAATAGTTATACATACATTCTAGATTTTAATTATTGGAGAAATTGATCCACTGAATTCACCTGGCAAGTTTAATATTGAGTGTTTTGTGCCTAAACTGAAATTTATTAGCCAAACAGAACCCTTGTTTTGTTTCGTTGTATAGTCTGAATGCAAGACATATTTCTTAGTGGAGTTGTCTCTTACATTGGTAAGCAAAACCGGAGAGTGACAACCAGTCTATGCATTGATGTTGTACTTTTTTGTGCATGGTTATCGAAGCTCGTATATTGTGCGTTAAATTGTGTAAATTTACATCGCTTATATTAAACTGGACTTAACTAGCCTGAAAAAGGCTGTAGATTCTGATGTTGTTTCTTCTTTAGGTACAAAGGTTACCATGAATATGCTAAATCAAAGGGAGTAAATGTTGGCGAACCAGTTGGACTGGATATTCTTGTTGACGGAACAGTTCCCACAGGTGTTGTTTCATTCATCTTAATACAAGATAACAGTCTTTATTCTTCGTCCTCAGTTGTATTTGGTTTTATTTTAAAGGAGAAAAATAATTTGAGTTGATGATATGTAAATATTCCTAATTTTATTATGTTTAATATTTTTTATTATGTACTCTTGATATAGGCTCTGGGTTATCAAGCTCTGCAGCATTTGTTTGCTCTTCCACAATTGCTATTATGGCTGCTTTTGATGTCAACTTTCCAAAGGTATGTCATCTTCCACTAATTTCCTACTTGGAACCTTTCTAGTGTCCAAGTTATCTCATAGTGATCATTTAAGATGAATTACAATTAATTGAGTTTCTTTCCGTAAGTGTTTGTATTGCTAACATAATTCTGTTGTTCAACAGAAAGAAATTGCCCAACTTACTTGTGAATGCGAACGACACATTGGAACACAGTCTGGTGGAATGGATCAGGTAATCTATATATATATATATGTATATGTATATATACATGTAAATATATACATACATATATGTATATATATATCGGGCACCACAATGAAATATATATATACATATATATATATATATTAACCTCACATTCACTCAATGAAATAGTTTCTTAAAATTTATTTCCGGTAGACCATCTGCAAAACTGCTGTAATTACATATGAAGTATAATTTTCCTCATTAGTTTCAATGTTGACATGACTTTGGTTGTGTGAGGTAGAACTGGGTTATGGAGGAGAAATATCGTTGTTGAATTGTTTTTGTTTGTTTGTTTGTTCGTTCGTCTTTCATTGTAGCTAACCTGCTTCGGTTATTCTCTGTATGGGAACGGATTCTAACATATTTCTAATCCTAATTTATTCATCAGTCAAATGCTTTTAGACTCTTCCCATTCTTTTTCCTATCTGTTATAGTCTAAATGGCTGTTGTGTCATGTGTGTGCATGAGTCAGAATTGACCGTTCGTATTCTCTGGTTCTTGATTTTTCAGTTTCTCTTCTTTTTTAAGTTCTGTAGTTTGTATCCAGCTATTCAGCTTAAAACCTGAAAAAATATGAAGTCTTGGCTTTTAAACTGTGTTAAAATGTGATGCTACTTTTCTACTAGCAAATGAAAACATATTATTATGAATTTGAGAGAATCGTGAACTAATATTTTCTTTGAGATTTTGGGCTTTATTTGTGCCCAAGTATGTAACAGAGTGATATTTATATCTGTAATAATCTGTTACATATTTATGTCTGTAGCCATCAAAGGGAATTGTCTATGTTATTGGCAGATTATTTAAAACAATGTAGAAGGCTTAATATTGTTTTCTTTGACAGGCAATATCTGTCATGGCCAAAACCGGATTTGCGGAGCTTATTGATTTCAATCCTATTCGTGCTACTGATGTGCAATTGCCAGCTGGTGGAACTTTTGTTATTGCCCATTCTTTGGCAGAATCTCAGAAAGCAGTCACTGCTGCTACAAACTACAATAACAGGGTTGTTGAATGTCGACTGGCTGCTGTAAGTGTTATAAGCATCAAAGCTAAATTATTTCACTACTCAAAGGGCAAAGAGATTTTCGTTTCAGGATATTTCTAAATTGGCTACTATTGGTTTTGACATATTTCTTCAGATTGTGCTTGGCATAAAGCTGGGGATTAAACCGCAGGATGCTATATCAAAAGTCAAAACTCTTTCTGATGTTGAAGGATTATGTGTATCGTTTGCTGGTAGTCGTGGTTCATCTGATCCCCTCCTGGCTATCAAGGTAGTTTTGCATATATTCTCGCCCACCTTTGTGGATCATCGTTGATGTATAAATTCAAATTTTTATAATGGGTATTTTAGGTTCCATATTGATTGATGCCTTATCCAGATCACTTTTTTCTTTTTGGTTGAAGGAATATTTGAAAGAGGATCCTTACACAGCTGAAGAAATAGAGAAAATTACGGAGGAAAATCTACCATCAATCTTTGGGAATTCTCCAACCTCGTTGGATGTGCTAAAGGCTGCAAAGCACTTCAAGTTACATCAGGTGCAGTATCAAAATCGAATGGAATACATGCATGCTTGTCTCACTTCTATAGGGTTATGTGTTTCCTTTATATCCAATCATTGACAAGTCTTTTGAGTCTTGTCTCCCTTGGAAGTTCAAAATATTCATCAAGGAAATTTTGTTTTCCAGAGAGCCTCCCATGTGTACTCCGAAGCCAAGCGGGTGTACGCTTTCAAGGACACTGTATCTTCAAATTTAAGGTGTGCATTTCAGTTTTCTTTTTTCTTTCATCGTTGTTGTGGTCTTTTCTTTTTGTTTGGGAGGGTGGGGAAGAAATTTATTTGATATATGGATTTATAATGACCACTCAGAAAAGGTTTTTTTTTTTTTTTATAATAATTATTCTTACATTTTATTTTCCCCGTATATTGCCATTGGAATTGTTTTTTCAGTGAGGAGGACATACTAAAGAAGCTTGGTGACCTTATGAACGAGAGCCACTATAGCTGTAGTGTTCTATACGAATGCAGGTATTAGTGTATATATATATATATATATATATATATACATGTCCCACTTATAGCACTAGATGTCTTGGAGGCAAATATTGAATACTAATATTATTTCATCACTAAATCACTTTATGAACGTGCAATATTGGGTTCACTTTCAAAAGCGACCTTATGATTGTCTCATAAGTATGTAAATGTACGAATTTACGGTTGTATTTTGTTTGTGTAACTAGCTGTCCGGAGTTGGAAGAACTTGTAAAAATTAGCCGTGAATACGGTGCTCTTGGGGCAAGGCTTACTGGAGCTGGGTGGGGAGGTTGTGCAGTTGCACTGGTGAAAGAGAGTATTGTCCCACAATTTATTCTCAACTTAAAGGTTCGTCTTAGTCTAGTGGAGTCTATATGAAAATTTTATACTCATTATGGCAATAAATGATAGATATATACCTAAAATATTTCTTTATCTGTATCAGGAACACTTCTACCAATCGAGGATTGGCAAAGGGATCATTAATAAAAATGATCTTGGCCTCTATGTTTTTGCTTCCAAGCCCTCTAGTGGTGCTGCAATTTTCAAGTTCTAATCTGTTTTAGTTTAATCCTTGTTACGAACTAAATTAAAAATTTGTACTGTTGTCTAACAGAGCTTAATTTAATAAAAATATATCTCGTCATTTATTTATCTGGAGATTTATGAACTGTGTCAGAAAAACTAAGTTGCCTCACCTTTCCTTAAAATGACTTTTACTGATCAGTTATATGTTTCACTCAACTGTCTCAAAATTTTAAGTTGCCTAACCTTTTCTGGAAAAGAAATTTGATTGGTTAATCTTAAAGAAATTTGATTGGTTAATCTTTGTCAATGCTTATAATTCTATGATTGATTTAACCTTCGGACATCAACGAAAATCATTGCTCTTATCATTATAAAAGAAACACTCAAAACTATATCTTAAATATGTCATTATCATATCATATATATCAAACACATATATGTATATACCTATGATTGATTAAAATTAGGAGTACCTTTTGTTAAAATAGTGATCACTATTTTCCATCCTAACAATCAACCAGTTATGAGAATCCTGATTCAAATTTAATAGATTTAATTAGTGATTCCATTCCTATTTTAATTTTATTGTATTCTTATTACTATTCTTATTCCACTTCTATTTTGTAAACCAAACGCCACATAAAGATTATTATTATTATTATTAGTTGAGACTGATCCAGCACAACTGAAACAAAGTTGCCATAATTTTATTGTCAATAGCGACACTTTCACCTGAAAAAGCAATCGGATTATAGCACTTGATCAGTCTTTTTTAACTTTTTTTCGTTATTATATTTTGGTGGCTAAAACGACGTCATTGGTAGAACGTTAGTGAGCTCGAAGGAGATGCAAACTAATGAATATTAACAAAGGAATAAGAAATTAGTAGAGAAAAAGAATCATTACAGCAAATCATGGCAGCGCTGTACAGGACAAAGAATAACTAATCTAATCAATCAAAAAAAGTAATTAATCAATTAATCACAAAAGATGATAATCATTTATTTCCCTCAACACTCTTTCACCTATAAGAAACTATGTAACATTATAATTTAAATAAGAAGCCTTAATTATTTTAACCTGAAAAAAAAAAAAAATACTTCTTTCATATTTTGAAATGTGACATTTAGGACTTGCCGATTTTTTTTTTTTTTAATAATAAATCAAAATAAACAAGAGCTTGGCCTTTGGTGGTGTTGCAGACGGGAGAGAGAGAAGATTTGAATCAAAATGGCGAAACATGAAGAGCTTCCAATCCCAGTTTACTCGACACTAGAGCCTGTTTACGGTGAGCGACCTCAACTCCAAGAAGCCAGGCTTCGATTTCACTCTTTGAAGGCTAAGTTTCTAGAGCAACACGGTTAATAATCGCGTGTTAAATGCTTTTAACTACACGACTAGGTATGTTCATTTCCGTTGTTGCACAATAGTCATTCTCATTCTCATTCTCCTCAGAAACACGTCTAGAATTTTAATCACATGACTGAAAAAAATTGACCAATGTTGTGCAGGAAATCAACTTAAAAAATCACAGATGGGGCCACTATTTCATAAGTGTAATTTGGATGTAGTAAAACACAATATTCTAAAATAAGGCACCCAGAAGAGTTGATGAAGAAAAGGAAAATTGGTCTGTATAAGTTGTCCAACCATACCTTAATTGACATAACATGTTAATATAACATGTTTTCTTTGGCATCACAAAAGAAAACAGGAGAGGAGAGTCACAAGCCTCACAACCACTCTAATCTCTCTGCATATGCATTGATGTCATAGATTTTTTTTTTTTGTATATGGTTGTCCGAGCTCATGCACTCTGCATTATATTGCGTAATACTAATTTTCACGTTACTTCCATTTTCGATTGATGATTAGTCACTAACTAGCATTAAAAATTTCACTTAAAAAGCTTTTAATTACCCTGTGACGGCTGTAGAAACTGAGATGTTCTTTGTTGTTAAGGACCTAAGGTAGAAAGGATACTATGAATATGCTAAGTCAAAGGGAGTAAATGTTGATGTACCAGCTGGACTTGATATACTTGTTGATGGAACAGTTCCCACAGGTACAGGTGTTGTTTCATTTTCATCTTAATACAAGATTACAAATCTTTATTGTTGGGTCCTCAATTGTATTTTAGATAAAGAATTTCACATTCTAATATGCTGAAAAAAAAAAAAAAAAGGTCTCACAGTGATTTGTTTATGTACTCTTCATATGGGCTCTGGTTTATCAAGCTCTGCGGCATTTGTTTGCTCTTCCACAATTGCAAACAAATAAATGTGTCTCACTTGTATATGTTCTCAGTGCCCTTTATATCCAGTACATTGGTAAGTCTTTTGAGCCTATTCTCCCTTGGGAACTTTCCATTGTTAGAGAGCTTCCCATGTGTACTCCGAAGCCAAGCTAGTGTATGCTTTTCAAGGACACAGTATCTTCAAACTTAAGGTATGTCATATCATTTTCTTGTTTCTTCCTTTTTTGTTTTTGTGAGCTTTTTGTTTTATCATGAATTTTTTCACACAAAATAACCATTTCATTGTTTCAGTGAGAGGACATACTTAAGAAGCTTGGTGATCTTATAATGAACGAGAGCCACTATAGCTGTAGTGTTCTATATGAGTGCAGGTATGAATGTAGGTGCATGTCAAACTTATAGCCCTATATGAATTCAGAGAGGCAAATGTTTATATTAATATTATTCATCCCTAAATCACTTTTTGCATGTGCAATATTAGTGTTCGTGTTCAAAAGCAACCTTATGATTGTCCCCATAATTAAGTATGTAAATCATGTACTAATATATAGTTGCATTGTTTGTTTATGTAACTAGCTGTCCGGAGTTGGAAGAACTTGGAAATATTTGCCGTGAATATGGTGCTCTTGGGGCAAGGCTTACTGCAGCTGGATGGGGAGGTTGTGCAGTTGCTTTGGTGAAAGAGAGTATTGTTCCACAATTTATTCACAACTTAAAGGTTAGTCCTAGAGAAGGCTGTATTTTGTAGAGGGAAAAAAAATTAGATGGAAAGAAAAATGAAAGAGGAAATGGAAAAATAGGTGTTTGGTAGAAGAGAAAAGAGAGGAAAAAGGAAATATAGATAGAGAAAAGAAGATGTGAGTCCAACTATATTAATTTTAAAAAAATTTAATATAATTAATAAAAGTGAATTATAAGTTCACCATTTAATTTATTATTATTCTTTTTTTCCTTCATGCATATCAAACATATAACAAGCTGTCAGCTCGTGTGGCCAAGTCTTCTCTTGAATAAGTATAAGGTATAGGGTTCAATCCTTATCCTCACCCCTCACTCCATTTCCCTACTAACTAGTAACCATTAACCACTAACGGACATATAAAGAAAAAATATCAAACAACATGGAGGAAAAATATTTTCTTTATTTTTCTTTCCATCGTACATATATTTTGTTCCTTCATTCCTTTTAACATAGCTAGTCTAGTGGAGTCTTCTGATAGTCGTGTATGAAAATTTTCGTTCATTATGGCAATAAATGAGATATATGCTTTAAATTATTTCCGTATTTGTATCAGGAACACTTCTACCAAGTATCGATCAAGGATTGACAAAGGGATTATCAATGAAAATGATCTTGGTCTCTATGTTTTTGCCTCCAAGTCCTCGAGCGGTGCTGCTATTTTCAAGTTTTAGTCTGTTTTAATTCGATCCGTGGTGCAAACAAAGTTAAATTTGTACTGTTATTTTTAACGAAACTCAATTTAATAAAAGTATATCTTGTCAGAATCTTGTACTTAAATGGAAGATTTTTGAATTGTCAAATTTTAAAATTACGTTGCCTCTTTTCTTTTTTCTTTTTTTCTTTTTTTATTTTTTTATTTTTTATGGAAGAACATGTGCTAACCAGTAATGTGGTTTCAAAAACACTCAACATCGTGACAAATCATATAGGAAAACAATTAAAGTGACATGTAGATTTTTATCAACAAATGAAATGTGATGCATAACAGTTGAGTTATTATAATTTGTGACTCTATTGTTTATATTTTGATCTATCACTATGATTGCTTGTCACTAGAGGTAGAGGTGGCTCATCGGAAATGTAGCATCATGATCAATTCATCATTATACTACATGGTTGACCTGGTGGCCCGCCGCCATGTGTTGTATTATTCTTTTCTTTTTTCTTTTTTTGAATAAATGTGTTGTATTATTCTAATTAAGCTAATGGGTGTATTGTAGTGGGCTGTAGGCCCGCTTGTTGATCCTGGCCCACCATACACTTAGTTTGTGGGCCATCCTGATATTCAAGTATAAAAAGCGCACGTGGTTTGCACCGTAAACAAAAGAAAAAGGCGAAAGCTAGTGACGGGCCCAGGTCCTCGGAATCGGGCCTGAGTTGACAATAAGCGGACCCGCGGAGCTTAATTCTCCGAATCGGGTCATGCCTTAGAGTCCTGCAACGTGTGGGTCAGTGAATTTTCAAGGGATTAAGTAGGTAATTACTACTTTTTTCAAATATCTAACTAAATTTACCATCATAATTAGATTCTACAACTTTTGGGAGGGAATTAGTCAAGAATCTATCAAGAATTCATCAAGAATGCGTCAAGAATCCATCAATAATCCGTTAATATCACCACTTACGTTAAGAATATGTCAAAAATCTGTCAAGCATCTATCAAGATTGTCAAGAATCTGTCAAAAATTCATCATGAACCCGTCAAGATCAATGCTGATATCAAAAATTTATCAAGAATACATCAAGATCGTCAAGAATCTGTCAAAAATTCATCAAGAATCCGTCAGTATCGCCGCTGACATCAAGAATCGTTCAAGAATTCGTCAAGAATTCATTTTAAGAAGTATGGTGGTAGATTTAATTAATAAGGAAAACAAAGTGGCGTACAGCTAATTTATTTGTTTTTAAGGGAATCTAAAAAATTTTAATTTTAAAATAGGGGCTAATTCTTTTTTGAATGGAATAAAGGCTAATTCAAGTTCATGTACTGAAAATAGTGCACCAATTGATCGTCTAATTGTGCTAAATTTATGTGGCACGATTTTTTTTTCTTTTTCTGAAAATATGTGGCATGATTATAAGCGCTAAGTATTGGAAATTAGAGGCATGAGTGAGGTTACGAAATGATAAACCTTTTTTTTTTTTCGGATTAGAGTTGAACAAAAAATGTGCAAACTAGATGAAGATGTCCATATATTATCTATATTTTCTTGACATTATCCATAATTTGAAGTCTCACATAGATATGAGATTGAAAGACATTCTTGAAATGTCGGTAGATATGTAATGAATATTTGGGATTTTTGTGAAAATATCCGGTATAACATTGGCAAATATATTGGCTAGAATTTGTAGATAAAGATCGGAACCTACCTAATATTTTCTAATCTCCTAGAAATTTCAAACTCCTTTTTGTATCAAAAATATTCAATATATTTAGCACTTAATAGTAGCTAGTGATATATAGGATTTTTTTTTTTTGAAAGAACATACTTTCATTAATAGAAAAAAGGATAGTACAATACTCATAAAGAGATTTTTTATTACAAAGCAGACAACCATAAAAAACTGATAAAAATTCTAGGAGAAAATTTACAAACTGGGATCTTAGGAACATTGACCAGTGAGGAGGAGATTTATGCAGATCACCGTTGATATGTGTTTCAATAGAGTTCTATGCCTCATCGGTTGGCTCGTTGTGACCCTCTCTTCAACATTCGTTGTTGCTGTCTCTTGCTTTTCATCCAAAAACCACAGGATGACAAATACTAATTTGTACACAATCCAAATCTAAATAGATCTGGAAAGAAACTACTATAGATCAAATCTAAGTTGACTAAAATAACAAAAACATAAACAAATACTACAAACTACCACAAATCTAGGAGAAAATCTACCTCCTCACATAGGAGGATTATTTAACAATAATACTAAAAACAAGAAAGAAAATTATAAAAAACTCATACCGGAGAGAAGGAAGATCTCTGCTCTCCGGTAAAGGGGGACACCTATTAACGGAGGGGGGGCTACTGGTGAAGAGATCCTACTGGAGAGAAGAGAATCCTAATTCTAGAGAAAAGCATCTCTCTTTCTCTTCACCCCGTTCTTCGGTAAGGGGTATACCTATAACGGAAGAAGGCTGCTGGTGAAGAGATCCTGCTGGAGAGAAGAGAACCCCAATTCTAGAGAAAAGCATCTCTCTCTCTCTCTCTCTCTCTCTCTCTCTTCACCGCGCTCTCCGATAGGGGGGGAGGGGGGGACATCTATTAGTAGAGGAGGGCTGCTGGTGAAAGAATCCTGCTGGAGAGAAGAGAACCCTGATTCTAGAAAGAAGCGTCTTTGATATATAGGCTAATACTTTCTTAGTAATGAATATGCAATATCACGGGATTTTATACTTTCTTAGTAATGAGTATGTAAAATATTAATAGAATTATAATTTATAGTTAATATAAAATATATTAATTTCTTAGTATAATCGTGATTATATTTTATACAATATATAAAGAAAAAAATACTTATTCAAGAAAATATGTATTTTTTTGTTTATTTATATAATTCAAATCAATTAATATTAATAGTTTTAGCATTTTATAAGTTTCACTAGAAAAATTAGAGTTGTTTTTAACTTTTGAGACATACTAAATGTTTCGAGCAATATATCGATATCCATCGATATTAATATTTTTATCAATATTATTCATAAATCAATAAACTGAAAATTCTGTTGACATCGATATTTTTGTCTTTAGGTTGACCCACTTGGCACGAATAAAAAAACTGAGTTGGGTTTGTATCAACCCGCATAATTCGAAATTGATTAAATTGACCCACTAATTGAAATGCATACATTTGTTTACGGGGTTATTTACAAAAGAATACCTCAAAGTATAGTCTTTCTAAAAAATTTAACTATGTTATTTGGCTTGTATAAAATTATACATTCACATTTTAAATCTATGTAAATTTGTACCATCTATAATCAAATTGACCAAAAATTTTTCACTAAACACGGAATCTGAATTGATGATATCTAATTTTTGCTAACTAACACAAAAAATCTATTGAAAATAATTTAAAACAATTAGCACAAATCCCCCAATTTGTACACAGAATGTATAAATTTGCAGAAAAATAAAATGTAGAGGTATTATTTTGCACAAGTCAAAAAATAAAGTTAAAATTACAAAACTGTTGTATTTTAGAGTTTTTTTTTGGCAGTTATCCCTTTATTTATGACTATTATTATAGATGTATTTATTATTATAAGTTATTAGTAAGATTTACAAGTTGCACATAATTTATTTGTTTAAAATAAGATAACAATATCCTATAAAAAGGAAAATACTTAATTTTTTTTTTTTAAAAAAAGAAGGGTCACAAGTGAGTTGGCAAGTCAGAATTGGATTATTGATCGATTGTTATTCATCTAAATGGATAGAGTAGATCAGATTAGTATTGAGACGTTCTCAACACGTCAGGTTAAAAGTTGGATCTAGCTTAGTACAATTCACGTGTATATTGGGTTTCATCCCGACCTGAATCCAACTAACAGAGACGAATTGCTATCCTTAATTGGAGGGAGTATATGGATTAGGAACGAAAGGGAGTAAGAAGAATGAGGAGTATAGTTGTTATTCTTTGTGTTGTTGGATAAGTTGCGGAGGAAAAAATATCATTATCATTCCCTCTCTTCTCTCTATGGAGGGTTGGTTTTGGTGAACTTAGAGAGACCTAATCTCCTTTTCGCTTTTATCATTCCTCTTACTGCATCTCTTTTTTTTTTTATTCTTCGTGCCAAATTATAATATTTCTCCGTTCTTCCATCCATTCCTTCTACAAATTCACTTTGAGATAATATGTGATTTTAAATCATGTCACATTGTTGACGGAGGTTTTGTCAACAACTGATTTAGTAAATTGTAAGATGTGGTTTGTATGAGAAAAGGGTTGATAAATTAAAGCAAAAAAAGAGACAAGTATTTTATAGTGGTTCAGCCCCAAAAAAGATGAGCCCACGTCCATTGTTCTTCACTATTTTATAGAGAATTACAAGGGTTTTTCTAAGTCTCAAGGTGAGAGCAAAGAGAGAATTACAGAGAGTGTATAGTGAAGTGATTGTATCCTAACTTACAATGAGACTGAGCCCCCCTTTATATAGGTGAGGGTGGCTCAATGTTTCTGAATTATGAAAACAGGTAAGTACATAATCAGAAGATACAATTTCGGGTAACAATAAAAAATTGGGTAACCACTTTAAATAGAATTGATTGCCCAATATTTATTCAGAAGCTTATTTCCCTTTCTTCGCGGATTAACTATTTAGAGAAACTTGATGTAGTTTCCTTTTCTGCTGATCGCACTTTACTCATTCGGAGAAGGTCGCACTTCGATCAGAAAAGTACATATGCGACCTAACGCATTTAACTTGGTCGTTGACTTTCCTTTCCTGTCGTTGACTAATAATTTAGATTTAAGATCGCACAACACACATCAATTAATATCCCTAGTGACTACCAGATGAACTGAAATTTACCTATCCGAGTCACTAGGACTGTTCGGGTCGCCAAGTCACCCACCAAGCCCAAGCAATTGAGGTGAAAATCAACTTCTGACATAAGAATCTTAATTTTTCAATCTCTTTAAATTGAGCATTTTTGCAAATCGTTTAAATTATATATCATTCTTGTCTCCAAAGCCATAGAACAAGAATTCAATTATTTGCATCAAATATCATATCAGAAAAATGTGGGCCTGATGAAGCTCCCCACCTGCATAACATTGGAGGCCCCTTTATTAAATTCAAAGATGATCTTTACGATCTTCAAGGCTTTTTGGATTGGGCCTACACGCTCTTACTATATCTTTCCCTCATTTTTCTTTTTTCTTTTTTTTTTTATTAAAAAAAATGGATAATACAGTTCTTTGATATTACAGATCTATGAAGTGACAGTATATTCATTATTCCCATTCTCATCCAGCTAGACAGGAACTTTTTATTTTGTCTTGACAATTCCCATGAGACTCATCTGATATTTTCAATGCCTTGTATAGTTATATACATATATAAATACATAAATTTTGTCTCTTACTAAAAGAAATTTGATCCGATTTGGTCTCATAATAAGTTTTTATAACACAACTACACTATTGAATTTCGGGAACCACAGAAATAAATGTTAGCCTTAGCCCCATTAAGGACCACGCCAACTTTTTGCTAGAAAGAAAGAAATGGTCAAATAAAATTAAACAAAAAAAATGGTTTTGTTGATAAGTTCAAAATTGGCCGTTTTAATCCCACTATTTCCACAAAAATAAACCTTAATAAAAAAAATTGTACTATATTTTAGACTTTAGCTAGAATTAAAGTATGGACAATGTTGTTTTTTTTTAAAAAAAAAAAAATTTATATTGAGAGGATAAAAAGATTAAAAAAAAAAAGAAAAGAATTAGTCCATAGGGAAAAGAGACAAAAATATTTGTAAGAAACAAAAGGGGAAGGGTCATGAGTACACGTGGCGAAATGAGAAGAGTGTCGGTGAAGGCTGGTTTTGGTTCGGCAGTGCACAACACAACGCAGATTCCTAAATTCCGCTGTATTTATACGACGTTGGCTGCCAGACACCTTTAAATACTATATTTAGCATCTTTTTTTTTTTGGTTTTTTTTTTTTTTTTT
>JXTC01000060.1:550618-588331 GCA_002914845.1 Trema orientale | reverse complement strand
TTTATTTTCCTGTTGATGAATTTCAAAGCCTCTTAGTTGGGTTTCCTTTGGTTTTCTTCATTTTTCTCTTTGATTTTAATAAAGGGTATAGTGTATATTCATTTGTGCTTCTTGCTCTTAAATGCCCTTTTGTTATTTTATTATTATTATTTATTTTGTTAATTGCATGATCGACTTTGGTTGAATGTGGAACAAGGGGTTGGCTTGGTTTTTAGATTCTAACTTGTGATTTCATACATTATGGTAACTTGAATCTGCATTCTCTGTTTTGTTTTTTTATTTTTAAAAAAAATTAATTAACGCGTTTTATGGACACTGCATATGGTTTTACATTTTTGTTGTAGAAGTGATATTGTACTTGTATTTATTTATTTATTTATTTTGTATAAAATAATTTCAGGGTTCTGGCCGTTGGCTGGGAGAAGGAAAATAGGAGGTGCTTTGAATTGTTTAATGGTTGATTATTGACGGGAAAAGTCTGCCTTACGTGCAAAACGAGTTCTAATTTCATTGATTGCTGTTGTTTTAGAATTAATTGCACCTTAAATTGAAAAGGGTTGTTTCACTTGATGAAGAAAGATATTTTTCACCGCAACGCATAGTATATATTGCAAACGGGTAATTCCGTGTTATGGGTTGATTTCGAAGGTTGAGCTTTTAGTGTTTTCGGTGGAAATATTGTGTCTGTGGTCATTTGAAGTGTGAGGAGCTGGTTGATAGTCAGATTGAGTTTTTGGGATCTAATGGAACATACAGATTTTAGGGATAATGGGTTTGGAGTTGATCTGGAAAGTGGGGTTCTAACGAGTGAAGACGAGTTAACTACGAACCCTGCTTCGGGTTCAAAACGACAGGCTAAGACGTTGGTGGCTAAGTTTTGTGGTGGTTTTGTTAATGGCTTAATCAAGGCTGAAGATGGGGTGAGTTGTGAGAATGTATCTAATATCAATGGGGTTTCTCCTGAGAATGTCGAGGTGGTTACGAACAAGCTGTTGGATGGAGAGGAGACTGCAGGTCATGCAGAGAAGACATCATCAGTGAAGGAGAAACGGAAAAAGAGTAGCAATCACAAACCTCCGAAACCTCCCAGACCTCCTAGAGGCCCATCGTTGGATGCGGCTGACCAGAAGCTAATCAGGGAAATTTCTGAGCTTGCCATGCTGAAGCGTGCTAGGGTTGAACGGATGAAAGCCTTAAAGAAGATGAAAGCTGCAAAGAATTCTTCTTCCAGCAGCAACCTTTTTGCCATGGTGTTCACCGTTCTCTTCTGTCTTGTGATACTCTTTCACGGTAATATTTCCTATTTTCATTACACGGGCACTTGCAATAACTTTGTCTCTTTTATCTTTCCGTGTTTCTAAACATGGCCGAACCAGCTAATTGGATCATTCAAACAAAATAAACTGCTTGTTTCTTGGTGATAGAACCCTTGACCTGTTTGTTGGCTTTAGCCTTTAGTTATAGTAGATTATCTTTTAATTGCATTTGGTTTCCTGTTAATACGTTCTTGTTCAATTTATTTAGTGGTCATTTTTGGTTTATGAACCAAACTTTAGGTTTATCTTGTCAATCTCGTACACACTGGAACCAGTGCTTATGTAGATCTATCTCCTTTCCTTGCCTTCCTTGCTACAAATTTACAATGTGGGCATCTTTTACAGGTTTATCATCTAGAAGTTCCCCTGAAAGTTTCCGAGGACCTTCCATGTCGGCAGGTGGAACAGAAGGTGGCTTGATCTCAGTTCAGTTCTATCCTATTCCATCAGCAAGTATCCCTAATGGATCGGGTTCCGAGTCTCCCAAGTATGTCAATACGATTTCTCTATCAATTCTTTTTATGTGCTGCTATGAGATTCATTGATGTGTTTACGATAATCATTTCATAACTGGGAAATAATGCTCTCTGGCTGCTGCTAGTAAATGTATTCAATTTGGGTGTTGTTTTGCAGTATGGTAGAGCAAGTAGCTGGTTCAGACCCTTCGGAGAAGCTGAGAAGATATGAAGGATGAGGCGTAATATTTATTTATTTTTTTCATTGTAAATGAGAGGTTTATTGCCAAGTTTGAAGGTTTCCAAGACACCCTTGAAGTTCTAATGCAAGCTGTCTATGCTTGCACCTTTTTTTGTACACAGCCTTGTGAAGCTGGATTCAATGGGTTCATTTTTCCCCTTTCTGTATATAAATCAAAAATTGGGCGAGTTAGATTTCCACTTATGAATTTCACTTGACCTGGTTTTTGGTGCCAAATACATAGCGATAAGTTGCACTCTAAGCTTCTAACCAGGTCAAATAACTTGATGGATTAACTACCCTTCCCGTGTAGAGCACTTTCAGATATTGAAAGTAGCATATATCACCCAGCTGCCTTCGTGCTTGTTTTTACTGATTTGTGAAAGTTTTTTACTCAAAAAACTTGTTTGGTGTACCGTAAAAATTGCAAATGCGTTCACAGCTCAAATAAGCAACGGTGACAGTGTCAAAGTTATCTTCTTAACTTGAGAAATCACCCAACTGAATTATTGAGGAATTATTACTAGTAGATCCTTCTGTGTTTTCAAGATTGCCCAGCTGAAGTGAAGATAGATCATGGATTTTGTAGGATATTTTATCTGGAGTGTCAGCTAGCACTCTAGAATGCACATGTCTAGGTAATAGCCTAACCATAACATGTGATGGTCTCCATCTCTACGATAGGAAAATCATAATTGCAGATGGTTTTGCCAAAACACTGGTTTACATTTGCACATGAGCTTCTTGAGCCTTCTCTTCCAATATGGTTTAAGCTGTCTCCATTTTTAATATTGTCTAGATATTTTAAAGGCAAAAAAGAAAAAGAGCAATTCAGAGAACTGATAACCTCTTGTCCACTTGGAAAGCTTGTGGACTAGGGAGAACCCCACCAGATTGGTCCAACTCAACCTCACATTCCACAACAGTTAGAAAGTTTGCTCTCTTGTCATAGTCTAGAAAGCAACAGAGACTCCAATAATACATGGCTGAAACAAACCAAGAAAATCATAGAAAACAAGAAAAAAGAAGCAAAAACAAACCATATTCACCACATTACAGTGAGAGAGAGAGAGAGAGAGAGAGAGAGAGAGAGAGAGAGAAGTTTATAGAAGAAGAAAAGAATCAACCTTTAAGCAAAATATTAGTAATGGCTGCAGCCACTTCTGAAAGGTCATGCAGGAGACTGTTCCTCTCGGCCAGAGGAGACTTGTTTGAACCAGAGAAGTTCTTCTCACAGGCCTCGGTCTGCTTGGTGGCATCTGATATTCCATAGAAGGCGAACCCAAAGAAACCTCCAGTCAAAGCATCAATGGCTTGAGGAAGACTATATTTCACAACTGGAATATAGAGCTCAGCACAGTAAGCCAAAGCTTTCTCCAATTGTGGGTCTGGTTCTTTCTTAAGCAGGGCTCCAATGAAACCCAAAGTGTCAGTTGCTTTTGAGAGAACAATATCAACCATTATGTGGGCAAGTCCTTTTAGATCAGAACCAGAGCTCTCTGGGTTTGATTCAAGAGAAGAGACACAGAGATCATAATGGGGTGTTTTTTTGCAGGTTTGCTGGATCAAATCACTGCCTTCATCCAAAGGAAGAACATAGCAGTAATGGGATTGGAGTAAATTGAAGAGGGTAATGTGGAAAAGGAAGATATAAGGTAGAGAGATTGAGTTCTTCATTTTTCTTTTTCTAGGATTTGAGGTGTTTGGGAAGAGAAAGCAAAGTGTTACCATGCTGATTTCTAAGGTGTTTTGGCTTGGCTATATAGAGGAGTTGGATTATCTGTAGCTGAGAAAAATAAATTAAAATTTTCTGGGTATGATTGATTGTTGGATTCAGGTCAAATCACTGGGATCACATGTTTGTATATGGTTGTATAGTGTTGTCTTTTACTAGCAACTTTTTGGGTGTTCTTGGTCTGGAAAATTGCTAACAATATGACTCTCCAAAGTCATGTGAAGAATATAATAAAAAAAGATATGGTTAAGTGAATTTCCTTTGATTTTTGGCCTAAGGAAAGGACAGCAAAGCAAAACAACAAAGGCAAGAAAAAACCAGGTAATAACAAAATAAAGCTTGAATACTAAAGGAAAAACCTCTGTGGCCTGACTCTGTAAGCAAGCCACTGTTGTCATTTGACCTATTTATAAGAAAAATGACAAAATGGACTCTTCGAGAACCCATACGGAAGAGGGATTTTTTTTTTTTTTAGTGTTTTGCTCTTACTCACTTTGTTCTTTTCCTTTTGGAAGCTCCAACTGGAACTTGTGTTCTCACCGTACGTTCAATTAATCATAATTAGTGGTGTCTTTTCATTAGGATTAGTGTTTTTGTTTTTTTGTGGAGTTTATTTATTTTTGACACAGTGATTCATCAGCTTATGTTGAAGTTCTTAAATTTATGTTACATATCACAAATAATAGTAATTGTTGAAAAAAAAAAAATAGGAAAGGGATTGTCTGAGAAATAAGTTCTAATGCCAATTCCATCTACCAAAACTTTCTAGTAGCACCTTTTCTTTCTGTTCTTATAATCTAATACTCAACGATTGCTAAGCGGTTGTTGTCTGACAAATTAGATGATGTCATTTAACATGTAGCATGTAGTTCTTTAACTAATATGATGTCATTTATTCAGTTTGATGTCTTATTTCTCCCACTCCTCGCAAATTATGTTTTCCCCGTTATGTTGGCCCGTTTGGTTAATCCATTTGAACGTGTGTATTTAAATAAAAATTATTGAATGAGTTATAATTAGAATGTGAGATATTTGAAGTGAAATAAAGTGGAATGAGTTGTAATTAGAATATGAAATATTCGAATAAACCAATTAAAAACACCTCCTAGGCTCTGTTCTTATTCCAAGACACAAAAAATTCATGTCCATGGTTAATGTGACTGATGAATTATTTGAATAGAAAAACTGAATTATTGAAACAAACACTCATTCTAAAAGACCACTTGAACGAGAGAACTAGAATTGTTGAAACAAATACTCATTCCAATTAATAGAATAGGTGAAACAAACGGGCGTTGTCATTTACATAAGATGTTCCGTTCTCGTTTTCGAAGTTTTTTTTATTTTTATTGTAGAAATTAAAAACGATTTTTGCAGCGAAAGATTGGCCCAGGAACATTCAAAAATTTTCTCAAAACAATTGACTAAGTGCATAGTATTAATACATTAAGAAATAGAAACACACAAAGAGAATAGATCTAATACCTCTTGTAGCCTATCAGCGGATCCTAGCTTTATTGTCTTCTAAACCACGATCTTCCAATCCAAGCCTCAAGCACAACTGGATGAACGTGTGGGCGTTGCGTACAATTTCTTAAACTCACACTTTAGGCACTTACAATTTTCTCAACACATGAGATTGCAAGAGTTTTTGTTCTACAGAGAATAGGAAGACACTCTTCTTTTTCTCTCTAGTTTATGGAGGCTCTGTAGAAAATAATGCGTAGTGTTCTATATATACTAGGTTTCCTTTATGTATATATATATTTAATTATTTATTAAACTATTTAATAAATTAATTATTTAATATATATATATACATATATATGTTTTCAAAGCATAACTTTAGTTTTAACGTAAACTTAAATATATATATATAAATATCTATTTATTAAATTATTTAATAAATAAATTATATTAATCAAATTAATATATATATAACTTTTAAAAGATTTACCTAACGTTAATAGAAAACGTTAGTTTCCTTTTTTCAAAAGGAATCGTAATTTATTTAATTTATTATATATATATATTTAATTAATCAAATTAATATATATATATATAGGGTGATGTTTCAATGGAGATTTTTGTTTTTACTCCATGGATGGGTATTCTAATTTGGGCCATTGGATTGTAATCTAATGGCTATAATAATATTAGTAGATTTATTAAAAATATTATTATAATTAATAAATATATAAATATAGAAAGTTATTTAAAATAAAAAAGATGGGTAACCTGATGAATTGGTTAATTTATTTTATTTTACTTTATTTTATAAGAAATAAAATTAGTGAAAAATACTTAATAACCCTAAATTACTCTTAACTATCTTATTCGTAGGAAAAAAAAAAACAACAACAACAACAAAAGATGTACAAATTTTAAGCTATTTGACGCATAATTTTTTTTAAAACAAATTTTCTTTCAATGTAGTTGTTTTATTCATTTTTTATTATTTAAAAAAATAACTTATTCATAATATGAAAATTATCCTACCTTAGATTTTACCGATAAAAAAAAATTTATTAAATATTGAAGATACAATAATACATATAGTTTTAAATTAAAGATAATTAAAAAATTAAACTTTAAATTAAATTTTCAAAAAAGAAATAAATAAAAAAAATTAGAAATTAATATATTGAATAAGATGACTTATTATTGTAGGTTTGTTTCCAAATTAGTCAAATTTACCCATCCATGGAGCAAAAACAAAAATACCCATTGAAAACTCACCCATATATATATATATATAAACTAGCAGATAATTCCTTCAGGGAAGGTGTTTCACTTTCAGTCAGTTAGTTTCCTAATTTTTAAGTTTATCTAATTATCTGATAATTAGATATTTTAAATTCAAAATTTGAACAAATTAGGAAACTTATCCCTCTATAAATTTAAATTAATTAATTAATTAATAACAATTATTAATTACATATAGATAAACTATTTATCTAGACGAAGTGTGCAGTAACAGAAATAATGTAATATCCAGTACAGTGTTTGTAAGAGGTGGAATTGGGGACCTATGGACCTGTAATTCAAACTCCAATAAATTATGATAATTAATTAAACTCTTTAATTAATTTGTCTAATTTATTAATTCCAGTATTACTCCACTAAAATTCTGGAATTGCACTCTTGAAGTTACAGAATTAATTTACTCAGAAAACAGTGAGCAGTCCATCGATTTAATCATTACATGTAGTTCAATCCTCCATAGACAATTCATAGTTGGAGCTAGGTCATGTTCTGTTTACCTCTCTAATTACATCTTTATCCTTGTGTACCATTGATTCTCTAATGAATAATTAATTTATAAATCTATTATAAATTGAGTACTCAAACTGTTCAAGTTCTGAATCAATACACAAGGGAATCATTTTTTTAGCTTCCTAATGGAAGGAATGGATTCCATATCTGTAAGTTACATTCCTAGCTACTCATTTTATTATGCTCCCAAGATACAAGTGTTTCGATCTGTTTATGAAACAAACCTTTAACAAGTATGTCAAAGAACATAATNGTTTGTAAGAGGTGGAATTGGGGACCTATGGACCTGTAATTCAAACTCCAATAAATTATGACAATTAATTAAACTCTTTAATTAATTTGTCTAATTTATTAATTCCAGTATTACTCCACTAAAATCCTGGAATTGCACTCTTGAAGTTACAGAATTAATTTACTCAGAAAACAGTGAGCAGTCCATCGATTTAATCATTACATGTAGTTCAATCCTCCATAGACAATTCATAATTGGAGCTAGGTCATGTTCCGTTTACCTCTCTAATTACATCTTTATCCTTATGTACCATTGATTCTCTAATGAATAATTAATTTATAAATCTATTATAAATTGAGTACTCAAACTGTTCAAGTCCTGAATCAATACACAAGGGAATCATTTTTTTAGCTTCCTAATGGAAGAAATGGATTCCATATCTATAAGCTACATTCCCAGCTACTCATCTCATCATGCTCCCAAAATACAAGTGTTTCGATCTGTTTATGAAACAAACCTTTAACAAGTATGTCAAAGAACATAATGTTATAAATAGGAGTCTATAACTACTCAGGATTAAGATTGATTTACATATGATCATCTAATGACATTATTTGAACTCTCAACAGTTAACGGAATTTATGTGAGATTCAAATCATGTCTGGTCCAGTCCTATATAATCGAATTATATAAAGTACTTCCATTGTGATATCAACACATCAATAGTCCGGATAAGACTATTTCATTCTCAATGTTAATAGACCGTACTAATAATATTTAATTAAAGATCCCAAACTTTAATTAATTATTATGGACTATATTTAGTTTATTATCCATAAATTTAATCCTCATGTATATAACACTTATATACTAAATTTGTGGTCACATAAATAAACTAGGGATTTTCTGATATTTAAAGACATACCAATTATGCACAAATTCAAATAAAAAAATATCATTTTATTAATTCAGCAAATATCCAAAATATACATGCTTTTAGGGCATAAATCCTAACATTTATATGGTCCAAATATTAAACCTATTGTTCTGTTCTCAAAGCATGTCTCAATTCTCATTTCTCAATGATGCTGTCGTTTGTACAAACTTGTCGTTTTTATTAGATGTTGTCGGTTTTCTACAATCTTTGTCGTTTTGTCGTCTCATTCTATTCTAGACGATGTTGCCTTCAAAGCCTTTTGAAGCAAATACGATGTCGTTCATTGAAAAAGATGTCGTTTTCCATATTTTGTCGTTTTAACGATGCAGTTCCCACATTCTTGTCGTTTAGAAGACCATGATTAAGGATTTCAGCGGAGAATCCGTAGAAAATTCCCAGTTGCTGATTAAATTTTGTAATCCAAAATCAACCCGATTATAATTTCTTGTCAATCAACATAATTATGCATAGTTCTAACACATTTACACTACACTAGCCCAGTTAATTTTCTTGAGTAAGACTTGTTGCATGAAAAAGGTGATCATATATATCATAAGTATATAACGTATACCTACTTTATGACACCAAAATGCTTAAAAGGAAGGTCACTTTTATTGATTCTATTTAAGAAGATAATAATTACATGACAGCCATGAAAAAAAACAGAATATCAAAATTGACACAAATCAACTGCTTAGCAATATCCTAGTCATGGCTGCAGTCACAGCTGCCACATCATGTACAACTTTGTTCATATCAGTCAGAGGAGAGGTGCCTGAGGCGAACTTCTTCTCACACAACTCAGCCTCAATGGCAGCGTCATCACTCCCTTGTTCAGCAAATTTGTAGTTACCTTTCGTCAAAGCTTCAATGGCTTCTGGTACATCACCCTCTAAAATGGCCTCATAATAGTTATTGCAGCAACTCAGTGGCTGCTTCTGATCAGGTTTTGGACTCTGCTCAAGCAGCTCATGGATGTGGTTCAGCGTCTCCCTTGCCTTGGCTGTAAGAACATCAACCATTATGAGGGCCAGTCCTCGGACATCGGCGTTGGAGCTTCGAGGATCGGATTGAAGAGATGAGACGCAGAGGTCGTAGTTCGGTGTCTGTTTGCATGTTTTTTGGATTAGATCAAGGTTCACTGATAAAACCCTGCATTGGCTTAGTTCTGCTAGGAATGAGACTGAGTAAAAAGACACAAGAAATGTGAGTGACAAAGGTTTCAAGCTCTTCTTCATCTTGGGAGGAGAGAAGGGTATAGTAGAAGTCTTTGATTTTGATGCTTATGAAGGTGAGATTTTGACACTATTTATGCTTGAGCTAGAGTCTAGACTGAAAGAGATTTCTTTTTCATGTCGTTTAGTGCCAGAATGCATACATGTGGTGTCGTATTTATGACAGAAAGATGCTTCAGGATATCAACTCCGAAACGGAAAATCCTTGCAGATTTTCATCTTCTTTGCAAATGGACAAGTGGAGTTTCTAGTTTAGACCCGGAAAGAAAGCACACAGGAAAGTTTGGTTCAATATTCGCGTCAGGTTTTGTCTCTGCAACTGCAACGTATCTGAGGCACTTTTTGATGTATGACAAGAACAAACCACCTTGAAGGGCTAAACAAGGAAATTACATCCGTTTTCTTTTTAAAGAATTTCTTTTTGTTTTTTCTTCTTCAAAATCATTAGAGCTTAGAAGAGGAACAATGAATGTAACGCTGAAAACAAAGTTAGCTGAGCAACTACTGGCTATTGCCATTTTGGTAAGCACCACATACTAGTTAGGTGGCTAAAGTACCACAATATTTACAATGAGTCTCACACATTTATTAATGCGTAATGCTTAGTATTCTTTTGGTACTTTTCTTTAGATCAACGTACATAAAAATGTGATTATCTAAGCATCAAAGGCAAATCTCTGGTGGCCATCAGTTACAGCCTCGGAGATGAGTATAAAAAACAATGTGAGTCTGCCAAACAGGTTAAGCTTTTTAAGGCATTGGTATTTAGGAGATTTTAGTACAAACCTCTACAACTACACTTGTCAAATCACACTTGTACATAGCTTAAACTCTTTGAACCTATCTATAGAATTGATGATAAGGAGATTCTGATTTCAAGATTTTACAAATAAACTCTGACAAGTTCTACATTTTGCTATTACCTGCTGCACTGCAACATAACCCTACAAGCAACCTACTTTTCACTTAATGAGTCGATGGTGGGTCGTAGTTAAGCATCTTCTTGTTTATTAATCCATAATAGACCATAATAAGAACAGAATTAAGGGAAATATTTCATTTTTCCATCCATTCACATGTTTACTCACACAGTTAAGAAACAAATTTTTGTGAATCTACATAATCAATAAAATGAGAAGGAATAACAGAGGACACGTTTGGTATAGGATTCGAATCTTATACTTCAAATTCAGAAACAGCTTTCATGTAGAAAGTTGGAAAGATAAAACATTTATCTTTCCAACTTTCTATATAAATGTTGTTTCTGGATTTGAAGAATAGGATTCGAATCTTGTACCAAACGCACCCAGAACTTTCGATTCCTTCTCAATCATTTCCAAAACATTTCACTTAATAATTCTTTTCATTACGGGTTAGTAAGCGTGCCCTATTTGTTTCTATTTCATTTTTCGTTCTCACCTTGATCCAAAATTTGTTTGCAAATTAAAATTTTTATGTAAGAAGTTTCTTTTTAGGAACAGGTTTTTTACCTCAGGTATTTGCTGCACTAGATTGTGGACATTTGAAGACAGGCGCCAGCCTAATACCAATTTATTGTTCTCTTTATCTCTTATCACCTCCTTTAGCAGCTTAAATAGACTGGCATGTTTTAATAGCTCTAATATCTTTACAAGAGGAGTATCACATTCACGTACATTAGTAGTAAGAGACAAACAGAACATGTATATTAACTTCTTTAAGGTTATATTGTGGAAGACTTATCTCACCCTCTGTGACAAAGTCATTTGAACTTCTTTCACTATTTCAAACAATATCTAAACCAACTTTGTCCCACACACACCATTGATATGATGTGAGAAAATGATAATTGATAGAGAAAAAAGTTGTCTTTATATTCCACTCTGCATACTGACGATATTTTATGGTAGTATTACAATAAGCTACAAAAATGGTGGGCTCTATAGCTTTAATGCATGATTAGGCCGTGACATAGGGGGACAATGTGATAGAACATAAATATATTATAATAAAGCACCGACATACTCAAAAGGAGGATGATGAGTTGCAACACCAGAAAATTCAGGCACCGTTGGTTATGTATCGTGGTGTTCATATTAGCTTAGCAGAAGAAAAAACAAGATTGACAATTTTTGTCTTATAAATCTTAATCAAAGCCTAACCAAATATAATTTCAAAGAATAAAGACAGAGAACAAGAAAGCAGGGACTTAAGGTGCGAGGCCCAACAAAGCAAGATAATGTCAAAGGAAAATATCTCAAACTCTAGTTCAGCTTCAAGATACCAACCAAATTGGATGCAGTTAATAGGCACTCACAAAAGGGTTTTCACTCTTGGTTTGCTCACTTTGGTCAAGTCAATCCCCTCTTCTATACTAGGGGAAGGACCAGTAGTTTGGGGTTGAACTATTACCGTATCTGAACTGATTAAAAGCAAGTTTGGTCATAAACTTCAAGGATTGAGCAACATGAGAATCTAGCTACAAATTCAGATACAGAACAAGAGATATATATATATATATATGTGCTATGATCAAGTTATAAGCTAAACTTCAATAAGCCTCAGTCAGCAAAAGGGCAACAAAAAAATCAAGAATTCCATGAACTAATTTGATTCAATTTTGTTGGTCAAATCACCAAAACAAGCCCGACCCAAGTCAGATATCAGCAAATATAAGCTAAAAATATGTACAACAGTAATATACCTGAGAGGGTCCGAAAGTAGCGTATGAGATTCAAAGGGTACAGCCACAAAACACAAAAAAGAAGCAAAGCATGGATAACAAAGCCAAAGACTCAACTACAGAGACGAAGGTCCACAACACGTCATCAACTATGGAGAAGTCAAACCACCGGAAGCTCTGTAAGCTCCACCCAGTTGTCAAGTAGGAGAGATCAAAATCCGGCCACCGGAAAACGGAAGATGGCAAAGAGAAGTCGAATTCTGGCCACCGGAAAGCTAACGTGTACCACCATCTCATCGGGCACATAATATATGTGTATTTATGATCTTTATATTTGTGTTATTGTTGTGCTTCTTATCCTTATGCCGCTGAGTTTGGTGCTGTGTAACTTTCAGGGCTCTCTAGTTGTATCTAGCGAAAGCCATAAAGTTGGAATTTTTGGCTTGAGGAATTATTTTATGGGTTTTTTTTTTCTTTTTTCTTTTTTAAATAAATAATATCTCAGTGTGTTGTATTTGGTTCCTTATATTGTACCAAGTACACGTGTTTTGCAAGGTCCTTCGACTCTTGGGTCCTGACCATAACATCAAAATTAGTTGTTGTATTAACTTTTTTAAATTGCTTTAAAGCATATGAAACTTTATTTTTTTATATTTTTGATATTTAAATAAAGAGGGTTTGATAGGAGAGAAAAATAGAAGAAAAAGACATTACACGACTAAGGGACAGATCTGGGGTTATGTGATTAATTGGTAAGAATAATTTTATGAAGAAAAGGACTAATTAGTAGATTTTAAATTCTCAATCACCCTAAATTGGAGAGAATTCCGCACTCAAGCAATACAATATTTACTATTATATTTACTATAAAACTAAAACCTTATCAGTTATTTCTCCAATCAAACGAGCGAGAAAAGTTAGCTTTCTCTTCTTACTCTCGTACCAAAACACGGCAAGGAAAGAATGTTCTCATTCATTTTTCATGTCTTTAAAGTAATGTAACTTTCTTTTATTTTTACTTTTCTCCCAGAAAGTTATATGGAATATGCATAATGGTAGTTCAAAGTTGAGAAATATATATCACTTAGTGCTTTTCTATAAACTACCCTAAAGTGGAATAAAAAGACAAAAATACCACCAACGATGGCTTTCATTCTCAATGGCTTCCATTCATTTTCGGTAGATTTGTGATAATTTTTTACGGTTTCCGATAATTTTTTGTATTGATTTGTTATTTTAGTGGTATTTTGGTCAAAGGATAATTTATAGATAAATATTAAGAAATAGATATTTGTCAACTTTTGGCTATCATCAGGTATATTTAATATTTCCTTTTTTATTTTGCTTGAAGATGCATATGTGAAAACTTAAATGAAATAAATATCCCTGATATGTTCCCAAAAGAAGAAAAGGATGTAAATACGTACACATGTTAAAATGCTTCTTTAAGAGGAGAACACATACATGCTACAATATGACTCATAAGAGTAATGGTTATCCTTTCATTAAAGTTTGTGGTGGAGGTTTGGTGAAGTAAATGGCGTGACAATGATATAAATGAATATGTGATAAACTTTAAATATATTCCATAAGTCCATCAAATTGATTGGGAAAGAGAATAGTAAAATAAAGTAACGACAAAATATATTTTTTTAATATATATATAGTTGCCAATTTGGTAGCTATTTTTCTTTTTTTTACCTATATATAGGTATTTTTTTCTGATAGTTGGATCTCATTTAACAGTGATTCAACGGCTATAATGATATACGTGCATCATTAATGCTATTTCTCTCTTACTTTTTACTATACAAAAATGTGCATGATAAATTTTAATTGACCAAAACGATACATATGTATAGATAAAAAAAAATATATCTATTATATTGGTGCCTATATACATATATATATATACATAGGATAGATACATCAATTGGTTATGTTCTTGCTTCAAATATAAGTTGAGTATATAAATTAATCACTGGATACTCTCGTAATATTGCCATAGAACTCATAAGGTGCTAGCTAGCTATAACTTATAAATCATAGTTGAAAGATGATATGCATCAAGGATATCTAAAAAGAGTAATTACAGAGATACAAAATTTACACATAAAAGTTACACATGATGATATGATACATATTTTTAATAAATTATGTATATAGTGCACTCCCATTTTGATTAAAAGAAATAAAAAATAAAAATGAATGATTAAATGGCATACTTCATCATTCATTGTACATGATGTTTGTGTGTAAATTATGTGTGCCCTAACCTTACTCGTTGGGAAAAAGAAAAATTAGTGATAGAAAAAAAAAGACGATGCTGCAAGCTATTTTAGCATAGATTTTGTTAGATCTAATCTACGTATATGAGGTTTGGTGTGAAATTTGGATTCAATATAAGTTTGACCGTAGCACAGCTGACTTTTAGATGAACTTCTCACGTAATTAATTAGCTCACAAACATGATAAATTTAGTAAAAATGAGTTGTTGTCGTGTTGGCTTATGTTATCGTCGGCCTCCTTAATCTCTAAGCATTTGAACAAGTACAAGCCAAGTGCCAAAAACCAAACATCGCCAATGTCATTTTCAACCATCCAAATTAAATAAATACATATCTTGAATTTTCGTAATGGGTTTGAATTGATGAGAAAGAAACGAATGTTTTCTTTTTTTAATTTTTATTTTTTTAACGAGTATTTACCTTAGTGAATTATTGCTAGCAGGATTTGATGGCCACTAATATTCACACCTAAACACGATTTGAAGTGCAATAATAGAGCATCGGTGCCGACTTAAATACACGATGCGCCCTAACTTAGAATTAGACTTCTCATAAAGGGGGGAAAAAAGTTTTGAGTCATATCGTTATTTTTTTAAGAATAATAAAAATGAAATTTCACACTATTCAATAACCTTCAAACACAAATATTAGATCCTTTCAAATATATATATATATATATATCAGATAAAATAAAAACGACAAAAGTAATTACAAATCAACTTCATGAACAAACTGAAAAATTTTCATGCTTACGATATTAGTATCACGCAAGTAACTCCACAATGAGAATAATTAGGCTATTAAAAACTCCACTAGAGAATTATAATTAGCTCTTTTTCAAACCATGTTTTACCACTCATTTTGACTTTTTTTTTTTTTTTTTTTCAGTTGACATGATAATAAATCTTTTTTCACATATATTAAGGCAATCTTTAACCCAAAACTCAAAAATAGTGCAACTTTTGCACCAAAATGGTGTAACTTTCACACTATTTTTTTTTCATCTCCAACCCATTACACCAAATACTACCAAGAAAAAACGAATATTATCTACGCCAAAAAAATATTCTCTCTATCTTTTACCACAAATCTATTTTTTATTAATTAACTCACTATAAGTATTTTATACTTATTAATTTAATGATATATTAAGAAGTTATATTATTTTCAAAATTACACAAATAATAATATAATATAAATTACGAAATTATAAATTATATTTAATTAATTAAAACTATTTTTTTATATGAAAATACTTTCATTAATAGTATAAAGATAATACAATATCAATTAAAGAGTTTTTGATTATAAAGTAAACAACCATAATAAACTGATTAAAATTCTCGAAAGAACTTTGCCTATTGGGATCTTGATGAAATTGACCCATAATAAAGAGATTTATACAGATTATCATTGTTGTGCGCTTTAGTGGAGTTCTACACATTATCTGTTGGCTCGTTATGACCCTCTACTCAATATGTTAGATTGTCAATAGGAAAACAGCTCAGACAGAGCGGCTCAAGGCCTAGGCGGCAGTCACCTAGGGCCCCACCTTGAGCCAAGGCCTCTGATTTTTAATTTAAATTTTCTTCATTTAGAAAATAAGATATCATAATTCAAAAGTCAACAAGTATAAAAATTATAATTAAAGTCTAACTGTAAGTTAATTTAATTTTAACTTGGAAATAAAATCTACTAATTTTATTCTTCCATTTATTTGTGGATTTTGTGAAATAAAATTTCTTAAAATTAATAATTGTTTTAATAAAGAATTGTGTGATTTTTAAAATGAATATCTCACAAATATATAAACCTCTTTATATGCATAAATTTTATTTTCCAATTTAAAAAACTACATATTAAATATGATATCTTTTCCTACAATTAACATTATTGAGTCTCGTTCTTCCAAAAAAAAGAAGAAAAAAACATTATTGAGCCTTGTAAAGTTAATTCTCTCTTAAAAAAAAACGTAACAAAAAATAATAAAGACCAACCGTTAATTTTCTCTGACATCTGGAAAACTCTTATCTCAATTAATCTCTCTATCAAATTTCTTCATAATAATACTAGGTTCTTGTTTTCTTTACATTTGAAATATGTGTTACATTTTTATTTTTTTGGTTCTTTATAGACATACATGTTTTATGGTTATTTCTCTTTTGCATGTTTAAAATGAAAATGTATGAGAAATTAAAAGAGCTAGAAAAACTAAATTAATTAAAAATGAATAAAAAAGCCCTTAGTAATTTTTTTTCTTTTATTTAACAAGCCATCTAGCGTTGCTAATAATATAAAAGAAAAGTAGATTTTTTTTCTAAATACTTATATTTATTTTTTAAAAGAAGTGCATATAGCTATAGAATGAGATATTTTAGGATTTTTTTTAAAGGGAAATATGTTAGCTAATCTTGAGCACAATAATTTTGCATCTCAAAAAGTCATTAGAATATATTTCAGTTTAACAATTTTTTTTTTAAAAGTAAAGCTACTTTCGAAAGGCCTCTTATCAAGTTTTACTTAAGGCCTCATAAAGTGTTAAGACGGTTATGAGCTCCTCAGATCACTAGTTAAGGCCCCTAAATGATCGCTCAATGATAAAGGAGGTAGGGGTGCAAAGACAACCGGGAGGTTTGCCTAGAAGTAGCCATCGTTGAAAGAGTGAATAATAGCTCACTAAGCAAGCACTCTTCTGCTGAGGATGTACCGGGCTAAATAATCTGCTGAAAGCATAGAATGTAAAAATGTATCGATAGGAGAGCATTTCGCCTAAGGAAAGCATCCATGCAAGAAATGGCAAACAATGCGGAAGCGAGTATGCTGGCTTAAGTAATGCAAGCATTGGTTAGAATCTATTGTTCCAAAAGGCGAAAACATAAGGATATGTATCTTGAAAAAAGAGTAAAGATTGGGAAACCAAAATCTTACACTAACAAAGTGGCATCATTTTTAGTAACATAATTTTAAATAATATAGTCTTGCTTTAAAATAAGGAGTAGTTGAAATGCATGCTACATCATGTAGTGTAAGTTTTTTGTATATCATTACACCTTGAAAAAATAGCATTTTGCCACATAAGCGTCGAATTGGTCTCTATTGGCGGAGCCCAGAACAGGACTACCAAAATTTGGGCCAGATCCAACAGTATGGAATCGGCCCAATAGAATCTTCTGGCAAGAAGTACCCTAACCCTAGATACTACCCAGGGAGAGTTAGTAGCACGTGACTAGGGAAGGAGGAGAAATAGAGCGCCGCAATGGGCTCCGTTATCACGAAAATACAAAATCTCAAAGAAGAACCGTCCGATCCGTTGACACGTCACCAATCCGCGTGAAGTCGTGTTTCAACGGCTGAGATTACTGGTTGCAGAGCTACTGGTTAGAGCGAACGAAGAAGCTCCTCTTTCTCTCTCTCTCTCTCTCTCTCTCTTCTCTACTTGATTTTTTCTTTTTTTTATTTTTTATGGTTTTGTTGTTTTTTTCTTTTGAATCGTGAATTCAATTTCAATTTCAATTTCGTCTGTGAAGAATACTTGGTCTTGCTAGGGTTTCGAAGATGAAGGTTATGGAGGAAGTTGTGGGGGAGAACGACGTGATTGGCTGTTGGCCTGAAGAGAGCGAAGACGACATCACGGCGGACTACGTGGAAGGAGATGAGGAGGAAGACAGTGATGGTGATGAGGAGGACGATGAGGATGACGACGACGACGACGATGGGGATGAGGATGACGACGACGACGAGGATGAGGATGAGGACGATGATGATGATGATGATGGGGACAACGACGACGACGATGATGCACAGCAGGTTGTACAGTCCTCTGGTGGACCTCCGGTGCAGTCTGTAGATGACGATGAAGACGATGACGATGACGATGAGGATGATGATGGTGTAGGCGATGGAGACGACGACGACGACGACGACGACGACGATGACGACGATGACGAAGAAGTCGACGCCGAAGAGGTAATACTTTCATTTTTTTTTTTGGGTAAATTGACTTAAAATTATGATTTTATTTTTTATTTTTATTGCTTTTGCTCTAAGGTTATTGTCTATTAAAATATTTCAGATCTGGTGTTTTGGTTCATCGTATTTGATTCTTTCAGAATTCGTATGCATAATTTCAGATTTGTTAAGAAAAAATTGATTGAGCTTCGTTATTTACTGTAATTATTCCAATTTGTTAAGGAAGGAATTGATTTGAACTTTTTTTTTTTAATTTTTAATTTTTTGAATATTTGTTAAATAAAGAATATTTTCAGATCTGTCTTCCTGAATTTGGAGAGATTATTTCGTAATTTTGCTGAGAAAGAAGTCAGCATGGTTTTGAGGTTTTATGGAGTCTTTCAATTTTAATGATAGGAGTGTAGATAGGAAACCCTAGGACGAAGAAGAAGGGGATGTTATATTATTAATCAATTATTGTGGTCCTGTCTGTCTGTTTATTTTCTGGAATAAGATGAGTGTTATAATACCAGCCTCCACGGATCTTAAATTAAGATTTTTAGAAACAGAATTTGAAAAAAGAAAAGGGACGTATTAAGTTACCAGCTATAGTAAGATTTTAGCTTTTGCTTTTATCTTTCTCGATTTTCTTTTCTTTTGTTTTGTTTCTAAGTGGATTTCTATAGACTGATTATGACAACAGTGAAACGTTTTGGGCTTTCTTCTGAACATTTAAAAAAAAAAAAAAAAAAGTGAAATTAAAAGTGGAGATGTTCTCAGTATGTATCCTTGATTGGTTCTCTCCTTTTTCCATTTTTATTTATTTATTTATTTATTTTTGGGGGGTGGGGGGTGTTAAGGAGATGCTTTGTTTTGTTTTTTGTTCTTCTTTGCCCCTTTCTGCTATTGAAAAAGATACTTTTGTTCTGTGAAATTATTTGTTTTCATTCTTGGCTTCGTTGAAAATAATCAATTGTTGCATACAGTAGATTTGGTTTGGTAGCTTCGAGTTGAGCTTAGCTTGCTTTTCCTCTTTTGTTGTTTGCATGATTTGAAGTCTTCGTGACTTTTCAGCATCGTTTTCTACCTTTTTTTTTTTTTTTTTTCCCTTGGTAGGCTTTGTAAGCATCTTGAATATTCGCAATGCTTCTCCTTTTCCTTCTGTTATACTATTTTCTAATTTGGTTTTACTCCCAGCAGGCCCCAGCTCACAATTTTTTCTTTTCAAAATAAGTTCTTTTTCTTTGTTACTTCAATGCTAATAGATTTTCTTGTATGTTTAAGCCATTGTTACATCCTGTAGATTCTTAAATTTAATGTTAACAGATGGCCCGGCGGAACCAATTTTCTCAAGCTTTTCATCTGCTTTGATTTCTAATTGGCCTTGGCTTTCAATTTGGCTCTCGTTTTGTTAACATTGTATTCGAACAAATTCAATTGCAAAGTTGGGCTGCTCTTTCTTGCCCGTTCTAGTTTTAAAATTTCTTAAACTTTTTAGTTGATGCTGATTACTTCAATTATCTTCTTTGGTGTTTGTCCTTTGCATGATAACATGTTTCTCTCCGTTTTAATACGTTTTCTGGTGATTATATATATCTTTACTAAGCTGTTGCTGACATCTATCGGAATTTTAGGATATGGGTACTGAGTACCTTGTGCGACCATTGGGGCGTGCAGAGGATGAGGAGGATGCCAGTGATTTTGAGCCAGAAGAGAATGGAGAAGAGGAGGAGGTTGAAGAGGAAGATGAAGAGGAGGAAGATGATGATGGTAGTGGGAAGGTGGAGGCACCGCCGAAGAGAAAGAGGTCGGACAAAGATGATTCCGACGACGGTGATGATGGTGGAGAGGATGATGAGAGACCATCCAAGCGATAGGGCCTGGCCCCTTCTTGGTATGAGGACTGACCATTGATAAATAGGTCATTCTCTCTCTCTTTTTATTCTCTCTCTCTCTCTCTCTTAGACTGGTCTTCTCTTTGTAGAAAGAAGGGTAGGTTAGGATGCTTCCTGAAAATCTGTTTTTCTGTCTTCATGTACTATTATCTATCATGTTGCAATATGATTAGGATTACAAGTTTTATCTGGTCATGGATTAGTCTCTTGGGTATTGTGGGTGATGGGGTTAAATAGCCATTCGTAAGAGGTGTTCGTAGGATTTTGTGCAATTTAAAGAAGTTAGTTTAAGTCTGTAGACTGTTGGATATTATAATATCTAATAGGTGTATTGCAAGTTTTTTAGGTAGATCCCTCTTACGCTTTTAATTTTTAGCTGGATGAACTTTCAATGGGTTGGTGGGTGTCATGATTATAATGACAATGGTTCATTTCCAATTATAATTATCATCATCACTAATGCTTTCGTTTCTATATTGTCATTCCTCCAATGAGTATCGAAGATGTACTTCTAATAGTACTGAATCCCATAATAATTTACTGGTAGTAGTTTTTTCTTGCAAATCCTTGACTTCCTGTTTATAACTTTCTGTGTGACTTGGGAGTGCGAGTAAACTTTTAATTAATGGATTGAATCTCGTCATATATACTATGCATATTTTATTCCTTTTTGGATGGAGAGATCTGAATTGCAGAAATGGCCATGATTATCTGAATAGATTAGATATTGCTATTATTTATTACCAATTTATTTTTTCGGGGTAGTGTTGTCGGTGTTGGGAGTTAGGTGGTGATAGATTTCGGGCATAAAGAACTTGGAATTGATTGAATCGGGGCTTTTTTTGATGTTGAATTGACGGAGCTGGAGCCACTTTTCCTTGTCAAAAGTCTCAAAGCCCTCAAATCAAGGACGACGTCAATAGGTTGGGCCGTTAGTTGAGTATCGATACGTTAATAAAATAATTTAAATAAAATGAGTTCTCGTAATTTATTCAGACAACTGAAAATGATTTATTCAACGAGGCAAGGGAGTGAATTCGACCATATTTTAATTAGAGAACCAAAATGGCTTTCGTGTTATTTAGGGCCTATCCTTAATTGCCTCTAATGGGTGCATTACTTTTCCTTTATTCTTTCACCCCTAAAGGAAATTGTTTTTTTTAACCCAGTTCTAAGGGGAGTAGTGGGTCGCTTTCGTGACCACTATACATGTGACATGACCCTGTCATCGGCATTTGTTGTTCACCAATATGCCACTTTCCCTCTGTCTTCTTAGGACCCATTTGCCATGTTCATAAATGATGAAACCCCAGAATCGAGGGGTGCAATAGTCATTTAGCAATGTTCATTTCTCTCGTGTTTATTAATTAGCAAATTTTATTCACAAAACTTCTTTTGCTGAATTCTCAGATGGGATTAAGATTTGGCACTATTGGGGATCTGCAAAACGAGTCGGTGAAGGACATCTATATAGAGTAAGCAGAAGAACCCATAACGTTGATATTTGGATATGAAACGATCAAGCATAACAGTTACTGTTATGACTCTGCCACTTGTTCAATTGGGAGGAATTCAGAACCATGTAAGAGGCGTCTGGGTCTGACGGAGAAGGCGAGGGATCATGGCAAGGACTGTGGACCCCGGAGAAATTGGCACGCAAGTAATGTAAGCACTAAGCTCGTTTGTCATGGGTCCAAATGCGGCAAGTGGGCTCATTATCGTGCCTCAATATAAAGCCCAGATACCAGTGAGCTTTCACTATGGGCTGGTTTCGGCCCATAAATTATTTACGTGGCAGCCAATGAGAATTTGGAAGGCCACTTGTGACTTGTGACACCGTAAATATTTGAGGCACAAATTCTTTAATTCAATTGCTTGAGTTAAACTTCAGCATTTTCAGCCACAAAAAAAAAAAAAAAAAAAAATTGCTTGAGTTAAACTAATATTTTCGAAAAGAGAAAAAAAATTCATTAAAAGATGCTAACGTCGAAGGATGTGGGATCCAAAATTCAAAGGTATAAGTGGTGTGGGGACATACTAGGGTCCCGTGATTGTATGTGGTTTCTAATTTCTGTAACATTTTAGTGATTTCGATATGTTGCACTTGCACCTTCGTCAAGCTCTGCCGACACTAAGCCTTGATTCTTATATAATATAATACCTCCACGTATACATATAGCTTTAGGGAAAATCAAAAAGGAAAAAGAAAAAAAGAAAGAGAAAATCGGAAGTAAAATTACTTCAACATATTACCCCGTTTATCTAAATTAATTAATTAATTATTCTTGTTAATCTGGAGTCAAACCATTTTCTTAGCGTGCGTATTTAAAATTAATATTAGTAAATAACATTGATAATAATGATTGTGAGGACTTTAGGTTTGAATCAAATAAGAAGGAAAAATGGTTTGAACTTTGAAACAAGTCCTAGTTTGGAAGTGACAGATTACGCGTTTCACCTAGAAAATGATGGTTCACCAATGGTGATAAATTCATCCTCGCATAAATTTTACAATTAAAAAAGAGTTAGAGTTTATGGTTTTATCTTTAAAAAAAGAAAAAAAAACTTCATTTGATCCAAATTCAAATCAACGCATAGGTTATCATGTCAATTTTTCACCGACTTCCAATATAATCAATATCATTGATAATATAATTTTCCAAAAAAAAAGAAAAACACACACTTTAGTAACAAACTATGTATAATATAACTACTTAAGATAATTTTATTTTATTTTTTCATCATAATTATTTACTTAAAGAAATTAATTTTCATTTTGATAAGCAAGACCTCAAAGGTAAAAAAAAAAGAAAACAGATATTATGATCAGATAAAACTCGACTAGTCGATGATTATGAAAGATGAGGAGGAGTAGTAAACTCAGTGGACATCATTCAATTTCAAATACTAACTTAATCAGATTAAACTAGTATTTGAATGATTTTTTTGATAAGCTATTATTAATAATTTTTAGTTATATATAGTATTTAAAAATGGTGCTTTCATAGCCAGCCCCAGCTATAAATAAATGAAAGAAAGAAATAAATAAAATAAATAAAAAAAAGCAAAGAAGAAGGATTTCGTAAGAACGTTGTTGGAGAAAAAACCACAATTCTGCTGAATATCAATAATAGTTGTCAGTCATTAACTCGGCGTCTCTCTCTCTCTCTCTCTCTCACTCGTTTTACATAATACTCATATTTACACATATTCATTTCATACATTACGTACATACACATACATCAATACAATACATACACCTTCTTCAGCTTCATCTTGTTCTTGGGGTTGAGTGAGATCAGATCTGTGAAATGGTACATTAATCTTCTCGTTGGCTCATTGATTTGATCTGCCAAAAATGGAGATATTTAGCCCACTCACTCCTGGCCAGGTGCTTCTTCTTCTTCTTCTTCTTCGCCTTGTTTTTCAGACGTTGAATTCACCACTCGTTTCCAGATTAATCTCAATTCAATTCAATTCAATTCAATTCAATGGCGTTTTTCCTTTACATTTGGTTTCGCATTGTCGTTGTTATTGCAGGTTTCGTTTGGGGCTGGAATGGTATATGTGATTGTGGGTTGGATTTATGCCGAGTTTTTGGAGTACAAGAAGGCTTCACTCCCTCCTCCTCCTCCTCCTCCTAGAGCGTCAGTTCATACTATACTCTATTATCTCCATTCATCTTTGGAATTTGAGCTTTTTCATTCCTATTTTTCTTTTTTTAAATATTAATTTCACTTTGTTTTAATCCAATATCCAAGAAAAAATTAATCTTTAATTTGTTTTAATCCAATATCCAAGAAAAAATTAATCTTTAATTTTGCTCCCATTAGAAAAAAATATAAAATAAAAAAAAAAAATTTCGAAGAAAGAACTTAAATTTTGCTGCTCCCATTTGAAAAAAAGATGGAGAAAAAGCTTAAATTTTTCTCTCATTAGTGGGGGAAAGAAAAAAGGAAGAAAAAATTTAAATTTTGTATTCATTGAGGTTGATTTTTCACACAGTAGGCATTCTGATATCAATTTGGTTGAGGTGGTTAAAGAGCCGCTGGGTAAGGATGATGATGAGAGAGCTGTTCTTTTGGAGGAAGGAGGGCTCCCAACAGCCTCTCCTAGAGCTCGAACACTCTCTTCGTCGTCTTCTATCCTCAGGTGTGTCATGTGTGTGTGTGTGTGCGTGTTGAGTGAGAATATAGCTCTTGAAATTCTTTAGGTTGTATGTAATCTTGTTATCAAATTTTCTGCTTTCTTACGCTGTTTGTAGAAATTCAAAATTGTCTAGGTTCCTTTTGATGGAGGATACTTTCTTGTTAGAAAACCGGCTGACGCTTCGAGCTATGTAAGTAAGAGTACCTTGATGGATCAGATTGTGTATTATTCTTTGTCCCGTGATTAGATTTTATTGATCTTCACCTCTTGTTCTGGCTTGCAGATCGGAATTTGGTTTCTTTTTAGGATATTACTACCTGTGTGATCGTACCAATTTTTTCAACTCATCAGAAAAGGTGGGTCATCAGAACTCTTATAATCACCCTTCGTGAACGTTTCATTTTTTATTTTGGCTGTTTCAACAAAATATGTTTCTAAACAAAGTTTCCAAAATAATTTATGTTTCATTAAATTTCATGTCAGAAAATTGCAGCAAATTGCTGACTGAGTATTCTGATAGAACGCCACATGTTGTGATTGTTTATTTTCCATTTTCGTTTCTCATTGTATTTCTAATGAGTAATGACTTATGAGGTCTCTCTTGATTATGATCTATTTGTGCAGAGTTACAATCGAGATCTTTTCTTGTTTCTCTACTTCCTTCTCATCATAGTTTCAGCTATGACTTCTTTCAAGGTACATAATGAGACGTCACCACTGACGGGGAAATCCATACTTTATTTAAATAGGCATCAAACTGAGGAGTGGAAAGGCTGGATGCAGGTTTGTTTCTCTTTTTCAATGACATCTTGTTTTGGGAATAACCATTTATGATGTATGCTTAAGTTAATATCCTTTGTAAGTACTCTTTCCTATTGATTCAGGCATCTATTGCCCATATTAAAAACCTTTACCCTTGAGAGCATGAGCTCATTAATGGACACCTTCATTAATTTAGCGACACCCACCTTTTGCAGCCTTTTTGTATCCTTCTGAGATAAATAGATTGTGCGTCAAAAGTGCAAAGCTTTACTTTACAATATACTGTTTACGCATTTTGTTATTATAAATTTGACATTTCATTGTTTTGTTTCTCCAACAGGTCTTATTTTTGATGTACCATTACTTTGCTGCAAAAGAAATTTATAATGCAATCCGAATATTCATTGCTGCATATGTGTGGATGACTGGATTTGGAAACTTTTCATACTATTATGTCCGGAAGGATTTCAGCATGGCGAGGTTTGCACAGGTATGCAGTCCCTTAGAAGTCTAAGATTATTTCTTTCAGTTTGGAGCATATTGCGTACTACTACAAAGGCACAAACTAATGATATACCAATCTTGTTCGACAGATGATGTGGCGGCTTAATTTCTTGGTTTTCTTTTGCTGCGTTGTCCTAAACAACAGTTACATGCTGTACTACATCTGCCCCATGCACACTCTATTCACCCTTATGGTTTACGGGGCTCTTGGTATTCTGAACAAGTATAATGAGAATGGTTCAGTCATGGCGATTAAAATCATCTCTTGTTTCTTGGTGGTCATCATTGTATGGGAAATACCTGGAGTGTTTGAGTTTGTTTGGAGTCCATTTACTTTCCTTCTCGGTTAGTAACTTCAGATCGTTAGTTTTTACGTTAAAATATTGCAGGTCACTAATCCACAATCCTCAACTTGCAGGTTATACAGACCCAGCCTCAAAGTCGCAGGTTTCTCTCTTGCATGAATGGTATTTTCGGTCAGGTCTTGATCGATACATATGGATAATTGGAATGATATATGCCTACTATCATCCAACTGTAAGCTCGACGAAACTTGTGCATCTTATTTTTCTGAATGTGCACTACGATTATACCAGAGTGGTGGTCCTGATGGGATACATCTGTTTTGGTTTAGTTCTTGTTGGAATGAACACCTATCCTATTTAATTGGCCTAATTCATTGTAGGTTGAAAGGTGGATGGAGAAGCTGGAGGAAGCCGAAGTGAAGCGAAGATTATCGATCAAAGGGGCTATTACGCTGATAGCCTTGACGGTAATTCTCCTCATAATTTGATAGTTCTGATTCTACTTTCAGTACTAATGTGCTGGTCTTTGAATTTGCAGATGGGGTATCTGTGGTTCGAGTATATATACAAGCTGGACAAGATTACTTACAATAGATATCATCCTTATACGTCATGGATTCCGATAACGTATGTGTATATTTCCTGAACGATTTAACAAATGTTAAAGCCTTAGCTATTGACTTATTATCTCGTATGTGTTGATCAGGGTGTACATATGTCTGCGAAATGTTACCCAACAGTTCCGTAGCTATTCTTTGACCCTTTTTGCGTAAGTGTGTCCTTTCATCTATACCTCCATTGATTCCCTTTTCCTCATATATCAGATCCAAAGCTTCATCTGTACACAGCATTGGATTTACTTTTGCTCAGATACTGGCAGTTTTGTACTTGCTGAGTTAAATTTACTTGTAATAACTTTTTTGGTTTTATCAGATGGCTCGGGAAAATAACACTAGAAACGTACATTTCGCAAATCCATATCTGGTTAAGGTATGCAAAACTTTTAATGTTACTGGTGACGTTTTTTATTTCATAAACACCAAACTTGATGCTTCATACTAAGATGGTTTGCAGTGCATGCAATTTCAAAATTGTTTAAACGAGCTTAAACATAGTTGACTTTTTCTAGCAGCAGTTCACATGTCCACTGAGATAAAGAGACATGATGGAGAGGAGAATCATCTGTTCTTTGGAGTTTTTGTAGGACTTTGGAATTTGGTTATCAACAATTTTCTTCCTTTTTTTGTTTTTTTTTGTTTTTTGGTCAAAGTTTGTTCATATATTAACAGATTTGTTTGCACGTAATTTTAACACACATGCATCTCATTATGATTTGTATCAACTTGCAGATCAGGTGTTCCTGATGGGCAGCCTAAATTGCTGCTTTCCCTGATACCAAATTACCCACTGTTGAACTTCATGCTCACGACATCCATATATGTCGCAGTAAGTACAGCATGTACATTGTGGAATCAATAAAGTCTTTGGTGTTACTTCGTGATCTAATCTTTTCTTTCTTGCAGATCTCTTACCGACTTTTTGACCTGACAAATACATTGAAAATAGCATTCGTCCCCGGTAAAGATGATAAGCGGCTTATCCACAACCTGGTTATGGCCGTATCAGTATCTTGTGTCGTATATTCCTTGTCATTTTTGTTCCTAAATGTACCGGCGATTCTGGTAAGATTTATGTCCATTAGAGTTTTCGACTCTTTCTGATATGAGTTATTGCCGTCCACATTTAATATTTATGCCCCAATCATTCATTAAGCCTTATTAGTGAAGCAAG
This sequence comes from Trema orientale, assembly GCA_002914845.1. NCBI lineage: Eukaryota > Viridiplantae > Streptophyta > Magnoliopsida > Rosales > Cannabaceae > Trema > Trema orientale. The sequence goes on along the minus strand of JXTC01000060.1, from coordinate 560,600 downwards.
TACTTTCCTTTCCATCAGCTCAAACCACTCAGTAAACTTAGAAGTAGAGAAGTGGATGGTGAGATGCATTGGAGATGATGCTTTCTGCCAAAATGTTTTTAAGGGAAAAAATGACCCATCTGAAAATTTGGAACTTATATCACCGTCTACCTATATATCTATATTTTTAAGATGGCGTAATAGCCTACGACTCAAAAGCACTACTAGTTCGTTCAAAAGTCACGATTTCAGTTTGAACTATGCTACAGTGAATTGTTGCACTTGTTTGATTTTGTTCGTCTCTTTTCCCAAATTTACAGTTTTGAGCACTGAAATACTTCATAGTCGGAAGAGAAGGCATCTCGCTTCAGTATAAGTTGTCCATTTACACGAGGAATATATTCCACTCCACTTCGTCGAGACCGGACTGAGATATGGATTCGCAGCAAATTGGGCCGGGAGTTATAGTGCACCGGGATATACCTTATGCTCTTATTTTTTGATACCATTTGTATAGGAAAATATGGGTAATGAGTTGTGACCAGCGATTTACGGAGTTTGGTTTTTTGTCATTATTTTTCTTTATTTTTCTACACGTATTATAGTACAGTCATCACAGGTGCAATACCCTATTCATCCATCAAGATTAGTATTTCTTCCTTTACTAAATGCTGCATTCACCAATGTAGTGCAGCCAGCCTGCGACTGAAAGACACTAAACGCCTGAATAAACCATATAATGGAACTTATGTATCAAACTTTTTCTCCGCTAACAAAGGCATTTTAGTCACAACCGAAGAGCATAATAATGCGATACATAATGGATTCTACAACCATGCACATTCATAAGGTTTTTCAGTCTCATTCTACTTCAGCAGCACTTATAAAATTTAAGCTTTCTCTTCAACAATGGAAAGTATAGGATCTGTTCGGAATTTGGATTTTGGGGAGAAAATTTAAAAGAGGGGAAAAAAAAACCTAGGGATTTTCTTTATCATTTTTTTTAAGGATACATAAGAAATAGTTAAACATAAACTTAATATAACAGATTCAAAAGATAAGAAGTCCGAAAGAAAAGTTCATACACTTTCAGGAAAATGTTGTCCTTTTCTCCCTCGTCTTTTCCCTCACAAATATTTTTCCCTAACAAAATTTTGCACTGAAAACTAACACGACTAAACGGTCTAGCCATACGATATGTAATGGGGGAAATGGTAGTTAAATAATTAAAACTCATAAAATGGCTTAACAATCAATACAAGTAACTTAACTATCCCCAAACTCGACGTTAATGTAAAGCAGTAAAGTGCACTCATATTTCAACAGCGGCACCAACTAAGGAATTGCTTCCGGTCTTTGATACAGCAGCACATAATGAGTGGATGATAGGTTACTTCCCTCCATAAGCAAATGACCCCTCAGAATATATGCACAATGTCATAAGCAAATCTTTTTTTATGTCAAGGAGAGAACATCAGAAAATCAACTTTATGTTTCAAATTAAATTTAAAAAATTGAATCTTGAAGAACAAACTTGGGTGATGTATTAAAGCTTTGGAGCATCGTGGTTATGCCATTAAAGAGAAAATTTTAAAAACAGTTGAGATGTTTTCATTATGTCTACCCCAGGAATTGAATGGCATGACATGGATGCTCTAGAGCTTACCCTCCTTATTCTGTTTGTTCTTCATGGTTTTGTCAAAACAGGCAATTTCTTTCCCTATACTGCTATTGCCTCCAGACTCCAGCATGCGGTTTTCAAATTATTTACCCAATGGTCTAAAACAACTAAAATGGGGAAGAGATGAAATGTCTTATCAGGATAGCCTAAATGATTACTGACTTAGTCCAAACACTACTTATGCTAGTTAGGATGTTATTAATACAAAGTATAAAAATCACATCTAAGGATACGTCCAGAACAGCACAAACGACTGCAAAATCAAAATATAAGTGAGCGTTAATGAAGGAATTGAATGTTATGAATGATATAATGAAGAATAAGAGTATTAAATGACAGAATTTTTACCATAAGCCCTCCAAAGAAACCATCAAGCACAATCTGGTTCCAGGAATCAAAGTATGAATGGATAGAAAATCCAGCCTTGGCTATAAGCCCAACTGAAGTAATGGCCATAACCAGAAAATAAAAGACAAATCCTTTCCAGCTTGTGAACCCCAAAATTCCAGCAATAACTCCAGCAATGATAGCCATGAATGTTCGGCTGCAAAACGAGAGAAAAGCTCACATTTTTATGTCAACAAGAAAGTCTTCGAATAATCAGATAATATTAGGGATAATATCCCCCCTATGTGGCATCTGAGTATTTTCTCCCACATGGTGATGTAAAGGAAAATAATAAGCCTACTTTTATGGATTGCTATTTAAGAAATCTAGCAATCATCAATGCTGGATGAATAAGTACAACACTTTCAAAGGTTAAGTTCTTAAATCGTTAGGTCCTTAAATTAGGGATTTCATAAACATTCAATCATTCTATACATCAATGAAAACATTTGTGGAACGGTTTCGAGGCCCATGATATGGCAAATACAAACCTGTAATAAATGACCTTCATGTTACTTTGCATATTCTCAGAGTTGAAGGTTGGTAGGTCATTTGCGGCTTCACTTGATTTCTTCCCAGACGAAGTTGAGTCTTGTCCAGCCATTCTTTCTGCCTGTGTTATCTGCAAGGAATGGCATAATGTACTATATTCCATGAGTTTTGTGCAATGCAACAGTTATTATACCCGAATATTCTTCACAGCGAAATACTTAGCCAACTATTAAAACTTCCATGGACAAATGAAAGCATCAAGTAAAAAAAACAACATTAGCAACTTAACCTAATGGTGTGACTGCTAGATCTAAACATTGTAGTATGTGGAAGACTTCAATAAGAAATCTAGAAGGCTTAACTTTTCCAGATAACGATATCAAACAATGCGTAACCGCCTAATTCCAGATGCATCATATTATTCTATTAAAACATCAATGGCCTTTTCTCAGCAGTAATGGCGGTTTTTCTGTCGAAAGAAGGGTTTTCCAATGGAAAATAGTAGAGTGGCCTAGTCCCAACCAAGGGGGTAAATTGACCTACTCCAATAATCCTAACAACTATCCAGAAGATTCAAAATTTAGCTTTGACATCTCAAATATCCATTCAATCATGCTACTGAATTATTTAATATAGCACCGAATTCATCACCAACCCAACAGAACAAATTTCAAAAATTTGCAGTCAAAATTAAACTTAAGCTGAATTCTAACACACATTAGAGATCTTTAATTATCTATTTTTCATATAGCAAGATTAATGAATTTCATATGCTCCCACAACTAGATTAATAAACAAGGTCTTAACCATCTTTTTAAGAATACTAATCTTCAAAACAATCCCCCAAACAACACAATAATCAAATTTAGAATCCAACCCAAAAACACACACACACACATATATATATATATATATATGACAACATAAACTAATGTTGACACAGATATATATATATATATATATATATATATATATATATATATATATATATATGACAACATAAACTAATGTTGACACAGATCTATGATCGGGAATTGATACAACGTAAGATAATAAAACGAGATTGAATCAAAAAGGTCTTACCGTAAAACGAAATCCAACACTGAAATCTCCGTACGGCGATGAAGCTCAATCAACAACTCTCACTCTCTGTCTCGTCTCGCTCAATTGACCTTTTCTCCAAACTCTCTCTGTTTTCGACTGTAGAGCAAACTCTCCGGTTATTTGGAAGCTTTTTCTTTTTACACATTCCTCCACTAAGGTTCCCATATTTACGTACGTGCCCTTAGTAAAAAGACAATAATACCCTAAAAAGATTCATAGTATTCCATTCCTATCCTCGTCTCCTACGTCGTTTGTTTAAATTTGTTTGTAATTATTATATAAACTGTGTTTCAGAGTTTAAGAGCTAAAATTGATGAAAGCTCTAAAATGTATCTGAAAGAGGGACGTTCTTTACTGCTCAAAGTCCATAAACCTTCAATACCCTTTGTTCTCACCACGAACCCAGTTCCAAATCCCATTGATAAACCCCATTTCGACTCCATTAAAGCTGCGGTTCTCAGTGAGTCTGATGTGTTGAAAAAGTTGAAGCAGGAGCGAGATATCACGTCCGCAATGGAGTATTTCAAGTCCATAGCCAATTCTGGAGCTTTCAAACACACCCGATTAACATATGAGGCCATGGTTGAGAAGCTCGGCCGGGAATCTCATATGGATGGAGTTCAGTACCTTTTGCAGCAGATGAAGTTGGAAGGTATTGGCTGCTCCGAAGAATTGTTTGTAAGAGTTGTTAATTCTTACGGGCGAGTTGGCTCGGCAGAGCAGGCCTTGAAGATGTTTTATAGGATAAGCGAATTCGGGTGTAAACCAACAGTGAGGATTTACAATCATGTTTTGGATGCTTTGCTTAGCGAGAACAGGTTTCATATGATTAATCCTATATATACTAATATGAAGAAAGATGGGTTTGAACCAAATTTGTTTACTTATAATATTCTTCTTAAGGCTTTGTGTAAAAATGATAGGGTGGATAATGCTTGTAAGTTGCTTGATGAAATGTCTAAAAAGGGATGTTCTCCGGATTCTGTTAGCTATACGACTATAGTGTCTTCGTTGTGTAAGCTTGGTAAAGTTGAGGAAGCGAGAGAGCTTGCTGTTAGATTTGTACCCGTTTTGCCTGTTTATAATGCTTTAATAAATGGGGTGTGCAAAGAGTATAAAATTGAAGAGGGGTTCGGATTGTTAGCTGAAATGATGGATAAAGGAATCGACCCGAATGTTATTACGTACTCGACTATTATTAGTTCTCTTTCTGATATTGGACATGTCAACTTGTCTTTTGCAGTTTTGGCTAAAATGTTTGTGAAAGGATGTAGTCCTAATATTCATACTTTTACTTCATTGATAAAAGGGTTGTTTTTGGAAGGAAGAGTGCACGAGGCTCTGGAGTTGTGGAACCGAATGATCAGTGAGGGGTTTGAGCCTAACATTGTTGCATATAGTACTTTAATACATGGTCTCTGCTCTAGTCGAAATGTAGATAAGGCTGTATCTGTTGTTCATCAAATGGAGAGACATGGGTGCTCACCAAATGTTACCATATACAGCACTCTTATTGATGGCTTTGCGAAAGTTGGTGACCTTTCGGGCGCATCTGAGACATGGAACAATATGATGAACCGTGGTTGTCATCCTAATGTTGTAGCTTACACGTGCATGGTAGATGTACTTTGTAGGAATTCTATGTTCAACCGGGCTTATTTCCTAATAGAGAATATGACTGTCGAAGGCTGTCCTCCAAATACAATAACATTCAACACCCTTATCAAGGCTTTGTGTGGGAGTGGAAGAGTGGAGTGGGCACTAAAGGTGCTTGATGAGATGTGGAGGTATGGCTGTTTGCCTAACATCACAACATATAATGAGTTATTGGACGGTCTCTTCAAGATGAACAGATTCAAAGAAGCTATTGAGCTCGTTAGGGAGATAGAGCAGAGGGGAATGAAGCTAAATTTAGTGACTTATAATACTATTCTTTGTGGGTTTTCTCATGCTGGTTTGCTCGAGAAGGCTTTGCAGTTACTCGGCAAAATGCTTGTTGAAGGAGAAAAGCCTGATCTCATTACTTACAACACAATCATTTATGCCTACAGTAAGCAGGGAAAGGTAAGTTATGCAACCCAACTTTTGGAAAGCGTTGGTGGATCAAAAAAGTGGCATCCAGATGTAATGACGTACACTAGTCTTTTGTGGGGAATCTGTAATTGGATAGGTTTAGATGAGGCAGTTGTTTATCTTCATAAGATGGTAAGCGAAGGGATCTGCCCTAACATTGCCACATGGAATGTTGTAGTCCGGTGTTTCTTTAACACTCAAGGTCATCTGGGGCCAATATACATTGTGGATCATATTCTTGATAAGGGATAAGCCTCATGGATTTGAAATCTCCTTGACCAAAATCAACTTACCTCCTAAAGCTCATTTCGATGGACTATGGAAATTTGCTGGGGTGCACTTTTTGTTTCTCAGTTCAAAGGAGGGCAAGCTGGTATTGTCTGCCTTCTCTTGCAGTCTACAGGTATATAAACTTCAAGGACATTGAGAACAGAATTTCTGCCCCATGAAGACAATGATTGCTTTATCAGAAGTGGTGTTAGTATAAGGAATTTCGGTTACTCTGCCTCTCTAACACCTATATTGCTTAAACTTAATTGAATAAAGAGCTTGAATTTGGTAGTTAATTATGTCTATAAGATCCTGCCGTTAAATATAGCTTTTCAACTGTAACTTAGCATTCCCGGGCAATATTGTTGTGCTGATATGCAACTATTCTCCTGTAAGTGTGTACGTGGTCTTTTTGCAGTTTTGTTCATCTCCTGTACACACAACAATTTTTGACCTAATTACATATACTATCAGCATAATATATAATTTTATTTATTTCGTGTTCTTTAGATAAAAGTATATACTTACTCAGGAGCTCTTTTAGGCACCTGAACTATAGAAAACTTATTTCCTGTCCAGGGAACAGCTTGCAGTCCTACAGAGCAACATGGAATAGGTGTCTTAAGATATAACAGGCACAGCAATAAGATTTAGGCACGAGGCAGATAAGATCTAGCAATACGACCATTAGCTCCCTTAGGATAGAAACCCCCAGGCACATGTTCATTACCATTCCCATATACAATTCTAAGTATCTCCTCCGGCGTCCTTGCATATGAAAGTGAGTCAGGGTCTGCGGCAAGCACATTTCCGGTAACTCTTCCTTCGGCACCTCTTACTGGTGGTACCACAAGCCCTTCATCTTTCACACCCGCATGTCCTAGCTGGTTCCTTAGCTCAGAAATTCGGTCTGTGAACTCTGCCACCGTTATTCCATATGGCGGCACTATTGTCCGTCCACGTTCATATAGCAATGCTCTAATCACAGCATCTTGTCCTGATTCCACACCTAGTAGACCCGCCACTAGCTGAATGAAACTCACAAAACACAAAGGACATCTTTACTAATCCATACAGTAACAGGAAACTAGAAAAAAGAAGAGAGAGAGAGAGAGAGAGAGAGAGAGAGAGAGAGAGAATGAATCAATGATTGTGTTTTCTTTACTCAATTTCACTTATTTTGTGGGGGCTAACCATCACTGGTACAAGTTTCATTTAGTAGTGGGATTTTGAAGCTTACCCCCTTGGAAGTAGCATTTAGGAGTTTTGGGTTTGCTCCCACATAGCCAGTTAGTCCAACATAAGGAATCAAATATGAGGCTAGAAGATAGTTAAGGCTATTGGCATAAGGATCAAAAGGGGGAATCAGACTTCTCCCAACTGCACGATCAAACAATTTTCCAAATGATTGCGGACCCATATCCAACAATGGCCTTGGGAACCCTCTCACTGTATTTTGAATAGCCCTGCATATGGTTAAAAGCCTCTTTTAACTCTGACATGTATAAACAACAAAACCAAGATACTATACTTGAACTCCAAAAAAAAATACTTGAACTCCAATAATTAAAACCAAAATATAACACAAGAAAACAAAAACCTCAAGTGTCCGACTTCTTGCAACCCAAATTGCAAGATGATATCACTAGTGAGAGGATCCAAATTGGCCTTTCTAGCACCAATGGGTGGTGGACCCCCCTTGGCCAAATTGGGAGCAACTTTGTCCAAGCCACAACCCAATGCTCCATTCAAGAAGAACTCAGCTTCCAAAAACTCGAGATTTAAAGCAAATTCCAATAAATCAACATCTGAGTCTGGAAGAGCTGTTACTATCTCATAAGAGAGAGATTTTGGGAGGAGGAGGATTAGCAAAAGAGCAACAATGGGGATGGCCATGGTTCTTGACTCTCTATGCAAACTCGTGTTTACCATTCCTTAATACTTACAGATCACACTCGTGCTATGCAAAATATATATATATATATATATATATATGCACAAATTCAGGTATTTTTTTAATCCTATTCATAGGTATTGTTTATTGTTTTGCCCAATTAAAATGGATCACACACATTTTTTCATGGTATAAGGTGGAGAAAGGAAAATATTAAATAATAAGTATTTATTGTTATTATTATTTTTTCAACCACTCAAATTATGGTAGCTTTTAGATAATGATCCAATAACTATTGAATTAGGAACCTATATATATAAGCTTTTAGATAATGATCCAATAACTATTGAATTAGGAACCTATATATTATATGTAGTAGATATATGTTATATGTAGTTGTACATGAAAAACTGCTACGTGCATGGCAAAACAGGAGGAGTTTCGAGCTGCCAATTGAGTTGGGTATGTCATATAGGGTATTATTTTTTTTTTTAAAAAAGTCATCTCATCAATAGCAGTTGGACCTGGATGTTAAGGCAATTTGGCAGCGGCCTTAAAGCCCCTTGTGCCGAAGGCTCCACAATTAATCAACCATTTATTAAACCTTCTACGTTAATTTTATTTTCATTAATGGGGTCAATAATCTCAATTTTATTTAAAGAAAAAGCGTTTTTTATTTTTTTTAATTTTTTTTAAGAATTAAAATTTATATGCTCAATATTCAATTTTAATACGCCTTTTCCATTCCAAAATCCAAAAGAAACGAACCAAAAAAGTTCCGATGCGACTTCCTCAATTATATGTTAAAGTATCCAATAGCACAAGAGTTCTTAAATTTGCTTCTTGTAGAAATTAAAAAAAAAAATCATTTTCCCTTGATTGTTTTTCGTTTAAAAACTTAATTATATTCACATTAATATTTTATACCCGACTCTGGAATTCCTATGTTATGGTTCTTAGTTTAGTTAATTCGTGAAGCAATCCTGTAATTGGTTTCTTTATTTCTAATAAGCTAGTTTATTAACTCTACATCATTTCACTCTAATTCTTCTATCCTTAATTTCACGTTTTCATTTTGCCAACCAATTTGCATTATAATTACAAATCTGATACAAAAACATCATATCAACTATAGAAATCCATAATAATAAATCAACAACTAAGTAAATTCAATTCGATGCTAGGTATCCCAAAATTTGTTCAAAATTTTAAATACCAATAAATGTGACGCATAGGTTATTATTATTTAATTAGTATATTAGAATTTACCACAAATAGATTAATCACATTCACCAATTAAATACTGATAACTCACATGCTACATGTATTTGATGTTAAAAATTTGATACAAATTTTGAGACATCTAACATTATTCATAGTTCGAATCCCTCTCTCTTTTATAGTTTTGTTCATGAATAGATTGATTTCTTTATTTATTATTTTAATTTGTAATTTCAGTATTGTACAGGGAATAGTCAGGAGGAAAAAAAAAGAAAAAGAAAAAGAGAAAATAATTATAAAACAATGGAGAAAAAGAATCTTTGTAAATATGACCACGGATATAGTCCCCTCGAGGGGACCAGTCCTGTTCATATTTTGGCCAACATAAGTCATATTTTAACCAATCTGTGTTGGCCAGAACATGACCTGTATTGGTCAAAATATGAACGGGCCAGCGAGACTACATTCATGCCCTTTAAATATTGCCCAACCCATCAAGTCATCAACCTAACCTAGTATGTAGGGTGGAATCAAATTAAATATTCTTAAAGCTTCAAGTAAGTATATATTGGGTCTTTTTGCCTTAGATTGCCATGAGCTTCAATTGGCTTGTTTCACTTTTACGATAAAATATCTTACTTGATATTTTCTTTTCTAAAAGAAAACTTGGATTAGAATTGGAATATTTGTAACGGATACATATATATTGTTGTGCAACAAAATTTATTGTAATTAATTGGCATTGATATTATAAAATTTTTTTAGAAAGTCAACTTAGTAGTACCTTAATTTAAATAATAAATTTATTATTACACGTATTTTAATGATGGTTACTCATGGAGACGTAACCATTGAAACCTCCTCCATATATATATATATAT
>JXTC01000060.1:490312-550502 GCA_002914845.1 Trema orientale | reverse complement strand
AAAAAAAAAAAAAAAAAAAAAACGAAACCTGAGGGTATTAATTTGCAGAAATCGTAATTGTCAGGATATTAATTTGCAGAATTCAAAAATGAGGGTATTAATTTGCATAAATCATAAATGTGAGGTATTAATTTGTAAAATTACAAAAATGAGATTATTAATTTACAAAAATTCAAAAAATTAGGGTATTTTTTGCAAAAAAATTAAAAGTGAGAATATTTTTACGTGATTAAACGTTCAGCATATTGTAGAATAAGTATTTTCGAACTATACATAACATATAGCTCTATTTATTATCTTCATTTTCTTTTGATGAGAAAAAAACTTTAAAATCTAGTTTCATCAGTTAAAGAGTATACTTGCTCAAGAACTCTTTGAGGACAAAAACTTCAGAAAAACTTATTTAATGTCCATGGAACAACTTACGTTCTAACATTGTACATATGAAATATCAATTTTTATATGCTCAATATTCAATTTTAATACGCCTTTTCTATTCCAAATTCCAAAAGAAATGAACCAAAAAAGTTCCAATGCGACTTCCTCAATTATATGTTAAAGTATCCATAAATAGCACCAGAGTTCTTAAATTTGCTTCTTGTAGAAATTTTTAAAAAAAAATCATTTTTCCTTGATTGTTTTTCATTTAAAAACTTAATTATATTCACATTAATATTTTATACCCGACTCGGGAATTCTTATGTTATGGTTTTTAGTTTAGTTAATTCGTAAAGTAATCCTATAATTGGTTTCTTTATTTCCAACAAGCTAGTTCATTAACTTTACATCATTTCTCTCTTTCAAACTCACTCTAACTCTTCTATCCTTAATTTCACGTTTTCATTTTGCCAACCAATTTGCATTACAATTATAAATCTAATATAAAACATCATATCAACTATAGAAATCCATAATAATAAATAAGATGCTAGGTATCCCAAAATTTGTTCAAAATTTTAAATATCAATAAATGTGACGCATGGGTTGTTATTATTTAATTAGTATATTAGAGTTTACCACAAATAGATTAATCACATTCACCAATTAAATGCTGATAACTCACATACTACGTGTATTTGATGTTAAAAATTTGATACAAATTTTGAGACATGTAACATTATTCGTAGTTTGAATCCCTCTCTCTTTTATAGTTTTGTTCATGAATAGATTGATTTCTTTATTTATTATTTTAATTTGTAATTTTAGTATTGTATAGGGAATGGTCAGGAGGAAAAAAAAGAAAACAAAAGAAAAAGGAAATAATTATAAAACAATGGAGAAAAGGAATCTTTTTAAACATTGCCCAATCTATCAAGTCATCAACTCAACCTAATATGTAAGGTGGAATCAAATTGAATATTCTTAAAGCTTCAAGTAAGTATATATTAGGTCTTTTTGCCTTAGATTGCCATGAGCTTCAATTGGCTTGTTTCACTTTTACGATGAAATAGCTTATTTGGCATTTTCTTTTCTAAAAGAAAACTTGGATTAGAATTGGAATATTTGTAACGGATACATATATATATATATGCTCAAAAACTAACTACATACATATGCATACAATATTCAGCACAGGGATAGTAACATTAAAATACCATGACTTTTAACTTTTCTGCTAAAAAAACTCTGGCTTTTAAATGTTTGCAAAATAATATTCTTACTTTTTAATTTCTGCAAAATAATACCTGATTTTTGAATTTTTGCAAAATAATACCCTCACTTTTGAATTCTGAAAATTAATATCCTAACAATTAAAATTCTTGCAAATTAATACCCTAATATTTGAAATTCTTATAAATGTATAAACTCAATGCACAATTAGTTGATTTTAATAATAAAAAAATAATAGTAGCTATCATCAACTTAATTAAAACTTATTAAACAATAAGAAAATTTCTGAAAAATATTTGTAATCAGCTTATTTCAATTTTTATTTAAAAAATAAAAGTAAAAAATTAGAACGAGAGGTAAAAAATAGTTAATTGTTAAAAAAAAAAAGAAACAGGAGACATGAAAAAATGTGTTTTTTTAGCAATTAAGTAGTTATAAAATAATTTTCGATAATATACTAATATCTAAATATTTTTAATAAGTTAATGAGAGGTATTTGCGTCTTTTAATTTACTCATAGTATAAATATACAAAGAAAACGAAACACGAGGGTATTAATTTACAGAAATTGTAATTGTCGGGTTATTAATTTGCAGAATTCAAAAATAAGGGTATTAATTTGCATAAATCATAAATGTGAGGCAATAATTTGTAAAATTACAAAAAATGAGATTATTAATTTGCAAAAGTTCAAAAAATTAGAGTATTTTTTGCAAAAAAGTTAAAAGTGAAGGTATTTTTATGTGATGAAACGTTCAGCATATTGTAGAATAAGTATTTTCGAACTATACATAACATATATCTCTATTTGTTATCTTCGTTTTCTTTTGATGAGAAAAAACTTTAAAATTTAGTTTCATCAGTTAAAGAATATACTTGCTCAAGAACTCTTTGAGGACAAAAACTTTAGAGAAACTTATTTAATGTCTATGGAACAGCTTACAGTCCAACATAACATACATGGAATATTAATTTATATGCTTAATATTCAATTTTAATACGTCCTTTCTATTCTAAATTCCAAAAGAAACGAACCAAAAAGGTTCCGATGCGACATCCTCAATTATATGTTAAAGTATCCATACGGAGCATAAGAGTTCTTAAATTTGCTTCTTGTAGAATTTAAAAAAAAAATCATTTTCCCTTGATTGCTTTTCGTTTAAAAACTTAATTATATTCACATTAATATTTTATACCCGACTCGGGAATTCCTATGTTATGGTTTTTAATTTAGTTAATTCGTGAAGCAATCCTATAATTAGTTTCTTTATTTCCAACAAGCTAGTACATTAACTCTACATCATTTCTCTCTTTCTAACTCACTCTAACTCTTCTATCCTTAATTTCATGTTTTCATTTTGCCAACTAATTCGCATTACAATTACAACTCTGATACAAAACATTATATCAACTATAGAAATCCGTAATAATAAATAAACAACTAAGTAAATTCAATTCGATGCTAGGTATCAAAAAATTTGTTCGAAATTTTAAATACCAACGCATGGGTTATTATTATTTAATTAGTATATTAGAATTTACCACAAATAGATTAATCACATTTACCAATTAAATGCTGATAACTCACATGCTACATGTATTTGATGTTAAAAATTTGATATAAATTTTGAGACACCTAATATTATTCATAGTTCAAGTCCCTCTCTCTTTTATAGTTAGAGTGAGTTAGAAAGAGAGAAATGATGTAATTTTAGTATTATTTTAATTTGTAATTTTAGTATTGTACAGGGAATGGTCAGGAGGAAAAAAAAAGAAAAAGAAAAAAAAGGAAATAATTATAAAACAATGAAAAAAAGGAATCTTTTTAAATATTGCCTAACCCATCAAGTCATCAACCCAACCTAATATGTAGGGTGGAATCAAATTGAATATTCTTAAAGCTTCAAGTTAAGTATATATTGGGTCTTTTTACCTTAGATTGCCATAAGCTTCAATTGGCTTGTTTCACTTTTACGATGAAATAGCTTATTTGGCATTTTTTTTTCCTAAACGAAAACTTGGATTAGAATTGGAATATTTGTAACAGATACATATATAAGCTCAAAAACTAACTACATACACATGCATACAATATTCAGCAGAGGGATAGTAAAATTAAAATACCATGATTTTTAACTTTTCTGCCAAAAAAACTCTGGCTTTTGAATGTCTGCAAAATAATACTCTTACTTTTAAATTTCTGCAAAATAATACTTGATTTTTGAATTTCTGCAAAATAATATCCTCACTTTTGAATTCTGCAAATTAATATCCTAATAATTAAAATTCTTGCAAATTAATACCCTAATATTTAAAATTCTTATAAATGTATAACTTTAATACGCAATTAGTTGATTTTAATAATAAAAAGATAATAGTAGCCATCATCAACTTAATTAAAACATATTAAACAATAAGAAAATTTCTAAAAAATACTTGTAATTAGCTTATTTCACTTTTTATTTAAAAAATAATAAAAAATTAAAATGAGAAGTAAAAAATAGTTAATTGTCAAAAAAGAAAAAAAAGAAACAGGAGAGGTAAAAAAATATGTTTTTTTAACTATTATATAGTTATAAAATAATTTTCGATAATATACTAATTATTAAATATTTTTAATAAGTTAATTAGAGGTATTTGCATATTTTAATTTACTCATAGTATAAATATACAAAGAAAATGAAATCCGAAAGTATTAATTTGCAGAAATCGTAATTGTCAAGGTACTAATTTACAGAATTCAAAAATAAGGGTTTTAATTTGCATAAATTGTAAATATAAGGTATTAATTTGCAAAATTATAAAAATAAAGTTATTAATTTGCAAAAGTTCAAAAAAATTATGGTATTTTTTGCCCAAAAAAATTAAAAGTAAGGATAATTTTACGTGATTAAACGTTCGGCATATTGTAGATTAAGTATTTTCGAACTATACATAACATATAGCTCTATTTATTATCGTCGTTTTCTATTGACGAGGAAAAAACTTTAAAATCTAGTTTCATCAGTTAAAGAGTATACTTGCTCAAGAACTCTTTGAGGACAAAAACTTTAGAGAAACTTATTTAATGTCCATGGAACAGCTTACAGTCCAACATAGCACACATGGAATATCAACAACAACACTAATAATGTATCTTGTAATCTTTAGGCATGCAAGACTTAGAGATGAGATCTTGCAATACGACCATTAGCTCCTTTGGGATAGAAACCCCCAGCCACACGTTCATTGCCATTCCCATATACAATTCTAAGTATCTCCTCCGGTGTCCTTGCAAAGGCAAGTGAGAACCGGTCCCCAGCGAGCACATTTCCGGAAACTCTTCCCTCGGCGCCTCTGACCGGCGGTACCACGAGCCCTTCATCTTTCAAACCCGCACGTCCTAGTTGGTTCCTCAGCTCAGAAATTCGGTTTGTGAACTCTGCCACAGTTATCCCATATGGCTCCACTTTTGTCAGTGCATGCTCATATAGCAATGCTCTAATCACAGCATCTTGGCCTGATTCCACACCCAAAAGTCCCGCCACAAGCTGAATGGATCTCACAAAACATGAATTAGATCAACATGTCATGTTCACTAATCAATATGAAAAGAATAGTAATTGGAAAAGTTTTTGAAATGAACTAGAAAATATAGGACTATTAATTGAGTGATATCACGTTTTTCTTTATACCTGCGTGCCACCATTATTGATGGGGCTTACCATCAATAATGGTACTTTCATTTAGTGGCGGGGTTTTGAAGCTTACCCTTTTGGAAGTAGCACCTTGGAGTTTTGGGTTTGTTCCCACATAGCCAGTGAGTCCAACGTAGGGAACCAAATATGATGCTAGAAGAAAGTTAAGGCTATTGGCGTAAGGATCAAAAGGGGGGCTCAGTTTTTTCCCAAATGCAAGATCAATCACTTTTGCAAATGATTGTGGACTTAAATCCAACAATGGTCTTGGGAATCCTCTCACTGTGTTCTGAATAGCCCTGCATAATAAAAAACCTCTTTTAACTCCATAATATGCATGAACAACAAAACCAAAACTCTTTACTTATTAGAACTCATATAACTAAAGAGCGACATATAATACAGTAACATAAGGGAGAACCTCAAGTGTCCAACTTCTTGCCACCCAAATTGCAAGATGACATCCCTAGTGAGAGCATCCAAATTGGCCTTTCTAGCACCAATGGGTGATGGGCCACCCTTGGTCAAGTTTGGAGCAACTTTGTCTAAGCCATAACCCAATGCTCCAAACAAGAAGAACTCAGCCTCCAAAAACTCTAGATTTAAAGGAAATTCCAAGAGATCAACATCAGAGTCCGGAACAGAGGACCCTCTATGATCTCCAAGTATATCAGAAGACTGAGATTTTTGAAGGAGGAGGATTAGCAAAAGAGCAACAATGGCGGTGGCCATGGTTCTTGACTCTCTATTCAAAGCCATATATCCCTTGCTTGATGACACTCTTAGTATATACTCATATATACACATATATATATATACACACACACGCAATAAGTGAAGTTGTGCATGAAAAATGCTACTTGGCAAAACAGGAGGATTTTGGAGCTGCCACTTGGGTATTCAACAATCTTTTTGCTTGCTTGTTCAAGAGGAGATTTAGGTGGGCGAAGATATACGTGTAATTAGAGAGGACTTTCTCTTTAGCTTTAGTCACGTGGCTATTGATATGGATATGGTTGAAAGAGTAAAACTCGCATTGTTTTGTTGTTGGAGTTAAGAGTTATATGGAGCATTGATTCTTTTATGTCTCTTTATATGAAATGAAACGGTCATGAAAAGATGACTTGTATCATTACTTGTCTGATCTGTTAATCTTAAACCGAATTAGGTGTGTGTCATAAAGATTTAAAAACTAAATCGAAACTCAAAAAAAAAAAAAAAAAAAAAAAGATAAGTGTGAGTACTATATTGATGCATGGAGTTATACATGCATTAAAGGCTGTTAAATATCCATACAGATTTCATGGATCCGGGAAATAATGTACTATTTCTTATAAGCTCATATTCATAGCGATAAAAAATGCTTGAATTAAGCTTGTCACTTTCCAAAACTTTCTCATTTTGTTTATTGGTTACGTAGGAGATTGAGACACACAAAGAGAATGCTTTGCTTCTCTTTGCTTCTGGCCCTTTATTTAAAGCATATTCTAAGAGAACATTTTCTAGCATATTCTTCTCTTATCTCTCATCCACACGCAATTAACCAAACCAACAATTACAATATATAAAATTCTATTTAGATTTTTTTTAATAAAAAAATTAGCATAAGAATTTACAAATTAATGAAAACATACATGAACAATTATAATTAACAAGCTGCATAATAATTATATACCATTACATTGTACATGACAATTTTTTGATTATTCAAAAGCAGTAACCGGAAAAGACTTGGACAAACCAACTGGAGTCTTGAAGGTGATAAGCTTGGTAGACGAAATATCATTCACATAAATCTCACTCAAGCTGATCCAAACCAAGAACTCCTTGGCCTTAACACCGGTCAAGTTTTTGATCCTGTTAGGCTCCAAATAGGCAGTCACAATGGTGTCATACCACACTAGTATGTTATCAAACTTGTGCTCCTTCTTCTTCTTCTTGTGCTTGAGCCAAACAAAGCCTATCTCCTTGACATAGCCTCCTTCTTCTATGTCGTCCAAGCTGAGAAGCCCATCTGGCAAACCTATCTGAGTCAGCAAAAAAGTGAACTTTTCCTTACAGATTTCGTCTCCATAGTAGACTTCAGCTTTGGCCTTCATTTCTGGGGTTGGCTGAGAAGTTATTGGGTGTGGTATGGCCGAGTAGAGTTGTCTAGACATGATGTTATTATTCATGGCTTGTTTCTGAAATGTGTTGGTGTTGTTTTTCTTCTTTGAGGGAATTAGCGCTTACATGGAGGAACGTGTGTATATAATATGGAAAGTATTGTGGCTTAAAAATATTAGAGGCCATTCATTTTTATAATGTAGTTTTCTGTATGGTGAAATCGATGCCATTTTAACTTGTTTGGGACAAGGTAAGATTTAATGTGTTTTTACATTAATTATTGTATGCGTAATACACTGAGGTCCAAAGAGTCTTAATGATAAGGATATCAAAATCTTGCACCAAACACTCACACTAAATGATGTAGCATGCATTTCAACCACTTTTTATTTTAGAGTGGGACCACACCATTGAAAATTATAAAGTGAAAGTGATGTCATAACATTAGTATAATTTTTTGGTGTATAATTTTAGTGTCCCTATCATTACTCAATCTATAATAACCTAAATTAATTAAGCCAAAGGTCACTCATAATTCTGATCTTTTTCAATCAATTGTGGTTGCCTTTTTTTTCGGTTGGAAAAGAATAAAGCACATTAATTGTCATGTAATACTAGTATTTTGGTTTTGTTTGTTATAATGTTCCAACTATTATTAATGCATCCGAAGGAATTAGCTTAACTGCTTAACATGTTAATTTAATCGCGCGCGTCTGGTAAATCTTGCATTACAGTACTGGTTCATTCTTACATGTCTCACAATCAGAATTAAGTGGGCCACTCATTCCTTTGTGGCCCACAATGGTAATTACGTGAGCTACCTCGGAGAAATAGGACAAAATAAATGGTTGTGGCCGAAGCACAAAACTTTTTACAAAAATAGTGGTGAAATATAACATAATGATGATGAAGACTTTTTAATTATAAGCTCTTTCGAGTATATTGAGATGTTGATACTAAAGAGGAAGGCATCTTAATTTGATGCGACTTAGTGGTCAACTTGAACTAGGCAGCATTCCTTTGTCTTTGCTTTTTGTCTGGGCTAAACAGGCCCATTCCTAAAGAGGTTAAGACTCATCAGTACTGAAGCCTAGCCCATATCAAAAGTAGTGTTTGGAAATTAACGGACTTATTTACGATTCTTGAAAAAATGACTTTCTAAAGAGTTTCGGCATTGCTACAGCCAGCGAATTTTATTTTATTTTTTTTACTTTTACTTTTTTTTTTACTTCTTTTTTTTAATAATTTGACTTAGCTCAGTGCTATGATTAAACGGTTGCTTCTTTTAACGACTATATATGATCAATATTTGTTCCTGATTCTTTCAAAGGTGATTCGATTGAATATTCTACTAGCGAGAAAGGGTCAGAAAAACCTCTCTCATAACGCATCATAAGGGACAAAGATAAAACGAGGAAACTTAACTACCTAGTACCTACCCTGTAATGGATAGTAAATTAAATGGTTATTATAAAGATGGAGCTTGTAGCAAAATCACTACCTTGAAGAAAAAGTTAATACCCACATGCTTGACTAGCTCATATAAAGGGGGCCACTGCTCCCTCAACTCTATATATATATAGATCATTGTCCACTTGGGTGGGGTGGGAATTGGATACTTGGTTGGGAGCCAGTACCTACTCTGTAATAAGTAGAGCTCCATTTTTATTTAAATATATATATATATATATATATATATATATATATATGTTACCAATATAGTAGGTATTTTTTTTTTCTTTTTACCTATGTGTAAGTATTTTTTTTTAGTTGTTGGATCATCATCTAATGGTGATCCAATGGCTATAATGATGTGCATGAAAAAGCGTGCATCATTAATGCTATTTCTCTCTTTTATTTTTTAATATAAAAAAATGTGCAAAAAAAATTTTCATTGGCCAAATTGATACTTATGCATAGGTATAAAAAAATTACTTTGGTGCCCATATATATATGATCATTATCTAGTAAGTATTAAAAAAAAAAAAAAAAACCAACAACAACCAATCCGTTATCCTATTTTAAATGAGTTTTTAATTATTAACAGCACAATTAATTAGTCTCTCTTAAAAAAAAAGGCTCAGTTAATTAGGAGAATTTTAAGGTTTGATAATAAAAATAATAACAAAAAAGAATTTTTTTTAATTACCCACCTTTTACACGAAAAGTCAAAGACCCCTCACATTCCTTACTTTTGCTCTCATCTCCTCTTTAGGTCAGTGTCATTGCCTATATTGTGTGTTTTAAATCGTTTCAATTTCAAAATCATAGTACATACGTAAATAATCAATCATTCATCCATGGATATAACGAGACGACGACGACAAGGTTCTCAAGCCGAGTTGCTCTATGATTTGGTCGTGACCGGTGGCCGCAATATTAAGCCCTCCATTAGATTTCTCTTCGAAATGGGTGCTAGCCTTGAGGTACGTAATATTATTACTTGTTTAACATATATGTATATGTTGTGTGCCTATTAAATTCTTAGGTGTCTTATGTTATTATGACTCTACGTATTGGCGAACACATGGGATTTTGTATACATCCTAAAGGGCTTGGGATTCCTATGCTTAATATTGGAGAGCCATTCGTGAAGATTATGACTCTATGTATGTATTACATATGAAATAAGCACATGGGATTTTGTATACATTCCCTAAAAGGCTTGGGATTCCTATATTTATTGGATAGCCATCTATTAAGTTGTTTTACTCCTAGTAGCGCTCTAGGTTTATTCTCTACAATAAATAAAAGTCTTATGGGCAGCCATATAGTGAGTGAGGCAGAAGAGACTGAGTAAGAGAGAGAGCAATAATGTAGTGTTGGTAGGAGAGAATTATTGAGGAATCTAGGATAGAGAAAAATAAAAGTACATATGGGTTTATGGGGTTTTCGAGTTAGTAAAAACAAAGAAAATGTGCTCATGGGATTTTGGGTGCTTTTGAGTAGAGAAACTGTAAAGTATAAATTATTCTCTTTTTTAATGAAATGCTTATAGGTGATGATCTTCCGCGGATGTATGTTATAATTTATAGTTAAACTATGTTAAATACTTGTGTTCTTTATTTTCTTGTGTGTGCACGATTAGATCTAAATTCTAGAAAGAATTTATGTTCTTCTTGATTGTGTGAGTTTTACAACAGTATATACATATGTGTATTTAATTGAATCAATAGAATAGTAATTTAATAAACCACATTATATATGTATATGGGTGCATGCAATATGCATGTTTCTAAGTTATTGGCTCAATCGACCGCTTGGAGATTGATTGATTCTAGTTTGATCTGATGATCAGTACCTTGTGTATTTTGAAGTACAGTGGACTGGTAGAGATGGAAAAACTCCTCTGATGGTGGCATGCATGAATCCAAATTTGACTGATATTGCCAAAACCCTTATTCAGTTGGGTGCCAATGTTAATGCTTACAGTCATGGTAAGTCGACCTATACGGGAAGGATGTCTGTGCAAACTATACTTACCCAACGCAGACAGACTAAACAATGTACTTAAAACATATCTCGTAAAATCAGTATAATTGTACTACTTTGAATTCAATGCGTGAAAAATTTCACTTCCTTGAAAATCATGCTTAAATGATCATGCCATGCTTATGTTTCCGTAAACTTTACAACAACAATATAAATAACATATAATTGAACTAAGTATAGTGTGTATACATATATACTTTCTTATAGTTCCATTCATCATAAGCATAATATTATATATATGTACACACATGTGCACACACTGTATTCAAAAGTCGTTTAATCATTGAATTTTCGTAGGTCGCGATGCTGGGACTCCTTTACATCATGCCGCAAAAGAAGGCCTGGATCAGACGGTTGCATTACTTCTCTCCCATGGAGGTATATTATGTTTTTTCATTTAGTTACATAATTAATGAAGTCATATATTTAATTTGGACAAAAAAAAAAGATCAAATCTTTTAGAATAATGCTATAGGGCACCAGTGGTGCCTAGCACCACAGTGATGTGTCAGTCTGTCACTGGCTAATCATAATTATAATTTAAGTGGGGCCCATATGGGACCCAGTTTATTAATTAAATCATCCAGTGACAAACAGACATGTCACTGTGGTGCTGGGCACTACTGGTGCCCCATAGCACTGCTCAATCTTTTAGTGTGCTTAATTAATTAGTCTTTTCTCGTTAATGTTTCAGCAAATGCTTTGGTGCCGAATAACGATGGTCAAACTGCACTTGAGATAGCTAGACTGCATAGACATACCAAAGTTGTCCGTACCATTGAGGTATTATATGCTGAACTCAATAATTTATTTTGTTGTGTACTTGTGTTGAAATATTTACCGAATTCTTTTTATGTATTATGATCAGTAGTATATTGTTACAATCATGGTGACCAACGTTTTTTTTCTTTTTTTTCTTTTTTTTGCGTACTTTCTTTATTGCTTTCAGAATCATGTATGCTATTTCTCCGGCAGTTTCCGGGAGATCATTAGTCCACGCTTCCTTGGAGCAATAGCTCCACGTCTCTTCTCAAGAAAAGTGTATACATATATTACTTTCTTCTCTTTTCTTGTTAAAGGGTTCTTTTATAATTCGTGTATGTATAGCTAATAAGAGTGTTGTTTTCTTTTTTTCTTTTTTACTTGCAGTTGGGTTGTAATTATTCCTATTGGTCCCAACACTCATATACAGCCTCCCAAGTTGGAGCTTGCTGTATATTGTAACATAGAGGTATAAAATTATGCTCTTATATATATATATATGGGATTCTCTGTTTGTTTCCTCTAAAAATTATGTCTCTTTGGTTTCTAAGCTATTTGCAGTTTTGTACACTTGTTTTTGGATAGCAGGATTTTATGTTATGAAGATTATTGCTTAGATAATCCTCACTCATGTTCCCCCTCCACCGTTTCCTCCCACCTTTATCCGAATTTTGACTGCATACATAACACTCTTAACAGTCTTCATTTTTAAATTTTTTTTTTTAATGTCGGTTTGTAGTAGTGTTTTGGGAAAGACTTCCTATTTGAATGATTATAGAAGCAAAGAGATTTTGGGGATGCTTTGTTGTTATCTCTCAATTGTATTTTTTATGTAGTCGATCGCCATAATTAACCTTTCATATTAGTACTATTTATGAGATCATTTTACTGCTACATGCAACATTTAGCTTCAAAACTTGGACTTTAATTCCAACATTTTTAACAACTATAGTAGTTATGGTGTTACATTCTGGTCCAAATTGACACTGAAAATGTTGCCAGCAGGCAAAACTGATTAATTAATATTCCTCAAAGTCAGGTCCTCCAAATTAAATTGCCTTTTCTTTTTTCTTTTTTTTTTTTCCATACCTTCAATTATTAGAATATTGAACTGGTTTTATGCACATAGTCAAACTCATCCTTTATCGATCCTTCTTTCACATTTTCAAACACAACTGTACATGTATGTTGATCCACTGACAGGATGCCCGGCCTTGCAATATCATTTCTCTTTGGAAGGCCCGAATCAAGGAACCTAATCTGCATCAATCAGATCCGACACTCACAATATTTTACCATTCTATGATCAGTGAGTTGTAACTGCACTTCTTACTAAGCTTCATAGCTAGAATCTATGGATTCAAAATGAAGTAATAATGGAAGGTTAATTACTAATGCTAGCTCCATGCAAATACCTTATATTCTATTGTTTCTATATCAGTTTCTGCTCTTACTCTGTTTATTAATTTGCTTTCTAGTATCTACTAATCGATGTTTTGTAATCAGAGTATAGGCTTAAACTTGCATCTGCCGTTAAGGGTGGTCCTTCAGTACTCACCATATGGCTAAAAATTATTCAGGTACCATCATCAAACATGTATATGAGTTATTTATATCTATCTCCTGTTGCTCGAACATACAGACGCGGAATTTTTTGATTTTGCAAGTTTGTTCCTATGAAATATGTATAGAGTGTGATATAACGGGATTATGCTAGATGATGTACTGGTAGGTTTTAACTCTGTTTACACTTCAATACTAGCTAATTTTGTGAAAGGCACGCATTAATTGTGTGTGTTTGATTTTCGGAATTAGTTCGTTTTCTTCTTTACTAAAGATGTTAATTATAACATTGTGTCACTGAGCATGTGAACTTCGAGTTATTTATTTATTTATTTATTTTGGCTGGATTAGTTTTGCAATACCTGATGCATAGCTAATTTCACTCACTCCAGATCTCTTGAATTAATCGTGTCACATAGATATTTGTTATATTGTCAGCTTCGATTTTTCTTCAATGTATTAAGCTCCCTGTAGTGAAGAAATGAAAGCTAATGTATCCTAGTTGTAAAATGATTACACAGCAATTACAGGATTCAATTTTTGAAAATATTGAATTAACACGTACGTTGTGCTTAGCTTGTTGTATATCTTCAAGTACAATTAGGCTAAGACATTTTTGTTTTGCATATATATATATATATATATATATATATATATATATATATATATATATATATATATATATATATATATGTATGTGGGTTGCTTAACAAAGGTCGTCCCATGTTGTTTTCCAGGCCATGTCTCCCTCTATTGACCCTCATTCCGAAAAAAACTCCCTACGACGGTTGGAAACGTCGCCAAGTAACCTTATTAATCCTGCTGCTGCTGCTGCTGCCGGGGATACACCACTGGATCCTCATTCCCATCAGATAACCGAAGTGTCCAACACCAATGAGCAAGGGATGTCTGCTGTGAGCGAGGACAGTTACAACGGCTTAGGATCAGCTGTTGGAACCACACATTCGGAGGCAAACAACAGTGCTCAAGATGACTACATTAGTAGTGGCTGGAGTATATTTGATCATGACATTTCTTCATCAACTTCACCAGCTCCATCTGCTCCTCCTATTCCAGATCAAGAGCATTATTCAATCGAAGGGTCGATCCGCTATCCAACAATTGATCTTGGCACAGAGGTTTCCACTCAAGCTATAGATAGCTGTGAGGCTTCCACATCAGATGAGACTACAGAAACTAAAGATGAGAGTACTTCCTTATGCGTGATATGTTGGGAGGGTCCAATAGAAGGTGCCTTCATTCCTTGTGGTCATGTGGCTGGTTGCATGTCTTGTTTGACAGAGATCAAAGCCAATAATGGCATTTGTCCAATATGCCGGTCCAAGATAGATCAGGTAGTGAAGCTCTATACCGTCTGATGAGCAAACTGGATGTTACAACATGGTGTCTCCTCATAGATTCCTCAGCTTATTATGATATGACATTTTTATGGACTGATATAGCAAATGGCCTTTGTTTTGCTTGTATAGAAGAACATCTATACACAGTGATGATATTTCAGATTGACCAGTGATATAATATTGGTATGAACATATTTTTGTTACTCGAATTGGATCTCCATTCATTTGATTTCACCTCCAAATCGTCCACTGTATACACATAGCAACAACATTCTTGCAATATATGGGATATGAGCTGCTTAGATAATCCAGTTTTTCTCTTCGGACGCGCTCCAAATGTGATGTGTTAACACTAGTGATGGGAAAATTGTTCTTAAAATCCAAATTTGTAGTTTATAAAAATAAGGATTACAACAATGGAATATGTTATAATTAAAAAACAAAGTCCGACAACGGAAGATAAAATTATACAGTGCCTTTATTAGAGTGCAATATAAACACCACCCCCCGGAAAGGCAAATACAGCGGTATTGAGGCTAATTTCCATTATATATAAAACAAAGAATAAATTGTATCTTTGCCCTCGAATTACCACTTATGCAGAGTTTTGCCTCTTAATCTATTTTTCTTTGTAAAAATATCCCCCGAACTATTAGACTACGGAAAAAATGCTCATTTTGTTATCTTCAATGACGGAATGATGATATGTCTTCCTATTGAGAGTATTGAAGAGGATTTTGTAATAAATTCTCTACAAATGGAAGATACCAGTGTGGACTAAATATAACAGAAAAGGCTAACTTTTAGATTTAATGAAAGTAAGGGGGTTAGTCTTTTGGAGAAGAAGACTACAGTGTGAGAGAAAAAATGGAAAAATTTGGCGCCTAATTTAAGGGTATGTAGGTGAAGGTATTAAATATGATGATAAAAGTTTTAACTAGTTTTGTTTTGGGATGACACGTTTCGTCTCAGCTATGGACGAAAGGTAATAGAAGGGGAATTTTTTACACATTCGAATAGTTCAAGGGGAATTCTTGCAAAGAGATTTCTTAGAGGGTAAAACTCTACATAGACGATAGTTCAGGAGGTAAAGATATAATTTATTTTGGTGAATCTCTTGTATTGACTAGTTAAATTAGAATGGGATAACTCAAGTTTTTATTTATTCTTTTTCAGACACTTTCTTTTTTGCGATTTTTTTCCTTTTATGATTTTTCTCATTATAAATTAGTAAACATTACCAAAATGTGATTTGGGTAATATAAATATAAAATTGATTTTTTTTCTTCATTTTTTTCTTTCATCCAATTCTCTATATATATGTATATATAAACAAAAATTTATCATGTTGTGGTCACATGGCTGGTTGCATGTCTTATTTGATCGAGATCAAAGCCACGAAAGGTGTTTGTCCAATATGCCGATGCAAGATAAATCAGTTAGTAAGGCTCTATGCTGTCTGATGAGTAAAAACTTAGATAGAAACAATGTGGTATTTCCATTAAGATTTTTGATTCATGATCAGCTTATGATCTAACATTTCATTGCTGTCGAATCGAAAAGTTCACTGATGTCAAAGTTGTTCCGGTTTTATAAAACATCAAGGCAGTGAGATTTCAGGTTTTATGAGTTGAAGTTTGCTTATTCCCTGTACCATCTTAGAATTCTTTGTCTGTTATAGATTAAATGCCCTAAATCTTCTAGCAACGAGAGCCAAAAAAACAGAATAAACACACAAATTCTAAAGTGATTTACCCTCGATGTAAAAGTTATGTACTTTTTAGCAGCTATTGGTTTTTATTACAATGAAAAAGAGCACGAAAATCTCATACCAAAGAGGAAGGCATTTATATCATTATATGAAACATTTTGATGAGCAAGACATTTATATGCTCTTTTCGAGTATGTTCAGCAGTCCATACCAAAAGGGAGGCATCTTAATTTTGATGCGACTTCGATTGGCTCGTATCAAATACACAAACTAATGCACATAAGCGCGGGACTAAACCTCATTTTGTGGTTGATGTACCTGATTTAAAGGATAATACGTGCAGGTGCAGTCAAACAATAATTATTTATGCCTGATTCTTTAAAAGATAATTCCATTGAATATTCTACTACCGATAGGCCGATACAACTATTTGTATAGTCCGTTTCTTTAACTCGATATTAGACAAAACATGCTACTATCCAATACATAGCACACTCCCTAAACCTCTCATAAACACCATAAAACAAGGCGCGCAGAGGTAAAACCAGGAAACTACCTACCTACTTTCTCGGCTATTATTTTGCTTCTTCTTGACTTACCAGTAAAGTTGCTAGTCCTATCTTCCTCATCTTCATCACGGCTAACAATTATTAACCCCTCTTCATCTTCATCACCATAATCATCAATCTCACCTTCAGCGTCCAAGTCCTCGTCATATTCTTCATCATCATAATCTATATCTTCCTCTTCTTCTTCATCATCATCCATACCAGATCGCAAAGTATGAAACTCAGGAGGAGGAGGGCAATCCTCTGTGATCGCCTCATCCCTCTTTATCACGAGATGCCGAATGACTCTTTCATCTTTGTCCAACATGCTCTTGAAATCATTGATCCATTTGGCATCCATCTCAAAATTCATCAAAATATAATGGGCATTCTTTGCCTTCTGTATCTTGTATGCTAGTCTACGCATACCCCAATCACTTATTCTCCATATCTTGCCTCTCTTGTCCCTTAGGAAATCTGCAATAGGTAGAAACAGTCAGTAATAACCTGTGGCAGATCTCTGTCGTAACTCAACAGAAAAGGTACTCAAAACCACAGTTTTTTACATCAATCTTAGCAAGTTTCTAGACAACATTCATTTAGAAACGTAGTATAACTTGTTCCTTGAGGTGATTCCGCGGACCAATTTCCAATAGATAATCAAAACTATCTGATTTGGGACATATTCATCGTTGACATAAGCCATCAAGTTCCACAATCATGTTTCAACCGCTATAGAAGTGAGAAAACTAATGTAAAGATCCAAAAGAATGCATATAAATAGACTTGGCATACACTTCAACATGCTACAATCAATTCCATGATAAGGCAAATAGAACTGGGAAAGAACAATTACCCTTGACTTTTTCATTGACACTCTCGACCTCTTCGGCGTGCTTCTCATGAATTAAATAGACCACTTCATAGTGGCGCACTGCAAGAAAGAGAATAATAACAAATTCTTTCTTAAATCAAAAATATGGCTAAGGTTATGTTATGCCAATCAGAACATTCTTCATTTTTCATGTAGATTTTTTGATGCAGGGTATCAGTACACACTTACGTCGTTGTTCCTCTTGCAAATCATTTTCCAGCTGAAGCTTCAGAACTTCATAGATTTTCTCTGAAATTTGGAAAGAAACTTCATTATTGCAAATCCCAAAAAAGACATCTCAATAAGACTCACTAGAAGAAATTTGAAGCATCTACCTTCTTCTGCATCAGCAAATTCAGGAACAAATTTACCATCTTTTTCCACTTTCTTCTGAAATATCCAATACAAAAATCTCATCTCAATTAGAAATATGCAACTCAAACACCAAAAGTTCTTACTTTACCTGCTTATATTTCCTCTTCACACCTAATAGAAAAACTTGACACTTGGAACAAAGTTAAGACTATCCTAAAATCCACAACTTGAATACATTTGAAGCGCCCAGTTACAATCTCTCATGTTAAATTCTCTCTCTCTCTCTCTCTCTCTCTCTGATATTACAGAAACTTTATATTTAAAAACTAAAATAAAATAAAAAAAATAAAAAAGCCCACCTCTTTGAGGAGCACAGCTTCAGGGAATGGACCAGTAGCTTCATCTGGTTTTGGTACAAAATTATGAGTGTCTTCTTTTCTGTTCTTCTTGGCTCCAACAATCACAGAGACCCTTTGCCTTGTGTTGAGATAAAGACAAGTAGAAGAAGAAGAAGAAGAGAACCCATTTGAGAAAACCACCAAGCGAGAGTTTTGATTCCCAGGAGACCCATTTCCATTGACAGGTTTTGGAGTAAGAAAAACTGCGGAGGAGTGGAGTAGAGGCTCCATGGGAGAAGTTCTAAGCTTTTTGGCGGAGGAGACCACGAGAGAAGGAATGAAAATTTGATGCTATCCGTTTATCAAAGGGTTGCTTCGTAAATTTTTATGAACTCAAAGGGCTTTTCTACTCAATTGTATTGATCAGCTGCAATGCTACTCTCAGCTCTCTCAATGAAAACATTTGTGAGACCAATCACTTTTATCCTTGTTGGTTTCGTTGACTGAAAAAGAAATTCAGCTTATTGACTCTAATCATGACCGTCAGATCAGCATATGCCTCACGCTACTTAGCAAAATTCCACAGATTTTTTATTTTTCTTTTACCAATGAAACTACATAATGATGAAAAAAAAAAAAAAACAGAAAACAGTTATGTCATTAGTCACTTGTGGACTCTCCATTAATTTATAAATATGGTGGCTGTTGATTAAAAATCATGTTTCCCATAGACCATCATCAATGTTTTGGAAGGGAAGCCATATTTTCAGTTAATATATACTATTTAATTTATTGTTCACACAAGTGAATGGATAAGACTATTATAACATGCTTCAATGTGCCACTGAACTACAAAGCAATTGGATTTCAAGCATTTACTGTGGCACTCATGATATGTTATTAGTGTTCTTCCCAACTAGGAGAGGAGAAAAAAATTTTGAGAGTGAGTAAGTTGCGAAACTTCGAATCAACTCGGATGGAGACACGTATCAAGTTTAGAAAATGCAGGCAAATTATAGCTCCCACCATGAAAAATTACTGCCATTCATTGCTGGCAATCTATGTGAGCCGATATATAGTAGTCCATGGCTAGATATCAAAGGAGAGGAAATTTTATGAAACAGGAAAATGATGCCGAAATGAAACGATACACTATACAAACTCTGCAATAATGCAGCTGGAGGGGATTCCATTCCTGCCAGCATACAATTTTGGTTTAAGTAAGAACTTTACTCAGAGAGGCTTTCCCGTTGGAAAAAAGACACAATTGACCACTGTTTAACTTTATAAACCTTTTTTTTTTCTGTCTGGTTCCCCTAATGCATGCAGAGACTGTTCCAATGAGTATTTTACCACTGCTTCTTTCCCTTCTTCTTTCTCTTGTTGCCACTGCTACTACTACTGCCACCGCTCTTTGCACTGTTTCCCGGTCTGGCAGATGGGCTCTCATTGAAGGAGCTGCCACCGCCCATGTTTTCAAACACGCCTGATTGCACCACATTCTGAAACCATTCAAACAATTCGTCCTCCGTCATGCAGTCTTCCACGTTAGATGTTGGCATTCTACCACCTTTCTGTCCTGAAGTCGATCCCTTTCCAGCACTATGCTTGGAGGTTAAACTAGTGTTCACATGAAAACTAGGCTTGTGAGTGTTGGCTGGACATCTCATTCCCTGCAACAAAATTCGGAAAACAAATTAACTCTGTTGTAACTAATTTTGGGTCATTAATCACTTCACTCCTCTCAAGATTTATGCATAATACAGGATCACTAGACCTTTCCATGTTATCGTCTCTCTTTTATTTAGTAGATCTAACAATTCTCTTGGGAAAATGATACTGCTGATAATAGATTTCTCGTAGTCTCACAGAATTATGTTTGGAAAACAGAAGGGAACAATGAAAAGTACATAATGCAAAAGAAACTGAGAATAACCAGAGAGCTGAGTTACCTGACAAATATACCATTCTGTAGCATTGTATACCTTGCTATCCGCACAAACAAATGCAGAGGGAGCATCTACCTGATCATAGAGCACTATGTTAAAATACAGAACTGTATTTTCCAATCTTGCCAACAAGTCATTGTGGAACTCTCTTTTCTTGAACATTTTGTAACTCTTTCAGTCTTTTATTACCTCACAAACAATGAATCAGTATGCGCGAGGGAATAAAGTAGTGGAAGCATGTAAATAACAATAAGGCTAATAAAAAGATCCCCAACTCATATTATTTAGATACCTTCTGCAATAATCCAAAAAAGAAGGGTTGGGAAGATTGTTCCAACCATCCATCACCATCCTTTGCTTGATGAAAATCTTTACAATCCTTCAAAACAGAAAATCGGAAAAAAATACATAAAAGTGGGCAAACTAAACATCTCCATATTCAGAAGACAACCACATGCTAATGGAAAGCCAACTCCGGAACTTAAAAGCCAACTCCGGAACTTAATTGATATGTTTCGTTCAAACTAAGTGAAACAAAATGATTAAAGGTAAATAAAAAACCTGGCACCATCTTGCTCGAGATTTTGATTTCCCAGTGAGAACCCAAAGATGAAAGTTGTTGCACTTCTTGCACGCTATTCTCCTTGATTCTCCAAATGGGTCCTCGCCATCAGCATCTGAGCGTGCCAACCCAGAAGCAAAGAGGCCATGCCCTCCATTCTAGGCAATAAATCGCATAAAATGGTTAAGTAAATTAAGTCTTAAAAAATGAGAACTATATGAACTTCTCCCTAGAAAAATATATGAACTTCGTGGATGTTTTCATTTAAAAAACCAAAAAATAAACTTCGACTAGCAGAAGCAATAACAACACGACCTAACCAATGAACCACATGAAAGCCAAAAGGATTAGTGCATGGTCTATTTGTTGGGTTTGGTGACAGCTCACAGGTTACAAAGTGGAAATTATTCAGGCATTTTCTTTAGGTAATATGTTTAGCAGCATACCCACAAACAAAGCTGATGCCAGGAAATTTCAGAAGAAATCAATTAAAAGGTACACCAAACAAGCAAATAAGGGGGACACAACTTGACAGGGTTCAGGTTCCAACCTGATCTTGATCATATTCTCAGGTTTAATATGTATACAAGATTTTAATATTTCAGAAGCAATATTTATTTCCAGTACACCAAGGTTCTCACTTCCATCAATATTGCCTCGTTTGTGCCATGAACAATGCCAAGGCACTAATTAATTTTTTTAAGCTTGATCATCATTTCCATTTATTATCAACCATGATAAGAAAACCACCTACTGCCTGAAGATGAGATTCCGTTTTGTAAGGTAATTGATTTCTGACTGTTAAATACTTTGTCAGAGCTTTGGAACAATATACAAATACATACCTTTTCTGAAGTGCTTTGGAACCTGCGGAGAATGTCCAGTAGCTCCTCCCTTCTTAATTCTTCATCATATGCTTTTCGCTTCACCGAATCAAGCAAAACCTTGAACAAATGAAACAAAAAGATAAACACCACAATCAGACTGGAAAACAAAAGTTCGAGAAGAATCATATGGAAAAATAGAATTACCTCATATGCATTCTGAAGTTTCTTAAAAGCTTCCACAGCCTTTTCATTTCCCATATTTTTATCAGGATGGACCAACATTGCCTGATAATCAATCAAAAAGTGTATTATAAAAGACTCAATTATTTAATGCATCTTTCAAGAAATGGAAAGCAATCTGCAGAAACAATGCAAATATGAACATAATAAGTCTCTAAACAACTAAAAGAAGTGTCACCAAACATCAGAAGAGCAAAGTCAAAATTTTCATATAGATCACGACATATTTAATAAATATGATCTAAGAAACTTCCACAAGAAGAGCATAACAAGCAATGGCAAAAAAAATTGCACCTTTTTCCTATATTCCCTCTTTAGTAAAGAAACATCCACATTCTCGTACCGCAACAAGCCCAAGACTGAATAGTGGTCAGTACTGTTTAACAACCGAACAACTTCATCTTCAGAAGTTATCTCAGAGTCAGCTCCACTGGTTGAAGGTGCTCCAGGGTTACGATCGACAGAAAAGCCTGGGCCAGTTTCAAAAGATGAAGCATGCATATGCTCACTGTTGAAGAAACCTTGTTGGCCTTGCATCCCAGGTCTTTGTTCAGTAGATCCATCGGGTCTTCTATGTTGATTTACATTATTCTTTAGGAAGTGTATTAGAATATCACTGGAGACAAATGCTAGATTTAAAGCGAAGAGCAAACCAAGCCATCCAACATATGCCCAAGCACAATACACAGAGTACACAGTGCTGATAAACAATGCAACACGTTCATGGCTTAAAGCAAAAGCCAAACCTGAGTTATAAAGAATGTTTAATCTCAGCAGTGCCTTATGAAGAGCTATAAAAGGAAACAAATGATTAACACTCATACAGAGAAAAAGGAACACCTCCAAGGAAGATAACAAGCACCGTTGTCCAAAAGCTTCCATAAAGCCACAAGAAAACAGTTCCAGAGACAGCAGCCACCAGAATTCCAAGAGTAAATCCAACAAAAACTCCAATTAAAGCAGCTAACCCCTGTATTACCATTGGTTCAAAAGCACAAAAAAGATCCAATATCAGCAAAAACTAAAGAATTGAAGATAACTGGAATCAGGAAGGACACACCCAATAGATTTAGTCGTAAATGAAAAGGACGCCAGATATAAAAACAATCATCACAGGTAACAATCAATCAGAAGTTAAATTAAAATGTTACATAAGAAGTCACAGATGGTAAAAAAAGTCCCAAAAAGTTGTAATCTGCACAACTCAAGGCAATATCAAATGAAATGTAGACCTACCAAAACAATAAGGAACTTGAACAGTCCAACCATAGCAATTAGAGAGAATATGCCGCACCATATAACTGAAAAGAAAGATGCCGTCCCCATGCGTAGAAAGGAATCAATGCCCCTTATAGCACAGTCTAACCATACCATTGATATCAGAAGCATTATACTCCCAAAATGCATTAGCCATTTCAAAACAACGGGATATGTCTGCATAGTCTTAGTTTTGGCATAATCATGAGCCTTCTGTATTTTATTTTTTAGTGCAATAAAGAAGGGTCTTTGTCTCTCCAGCCATTCATTAGTTGCCTTTAATGTGGATAATGCCAATGCCTTCAATTTTCTTACGACCACATTATCTGAGAACTCCATACTTTCCAATGCATTTTGGATATGAAGTCCATTCAATGAGTAAAGTATCCTGCTATGTCTTTGTTTTTTAACATTATTGCCCTGAGGTATTGATCCTTTTTCTTCCACAACACTTGGACCTTCGGTATTGCCATTGCAGTCTCCTGAATCACTTCCTAAAGGCTTTGACTGTTCCGCACCATCTATTCCATTTGCATCTTGTTTTTCTTTCTTCGAAAGCTTCGTAGGTTGTTTCTTGCTTTTATGCTCATCTCCAGCATAATGGGTTTTGCTCGTGCTCCTTGCCTGAGGACTATTTTGACGATTACCATTTGGAAGTTCCTCTCCAGGTAACACCTTCTCCTCACTCGCTTTTCCATGACCTTTTCCATCTGGTTCTGCACACCCTGAATCAGATGACCTCTTTTTATTGTTTGATGTATGGCGATCAACGCCATTCTTCTGCTGATTACCTTTCCGAGCCATAACGTAAAAAATGTTGAATTACAGTTTGGAGGGAATGTCTACTTATACCATGTCTAGATTAACGAGGCATCCATACCATAAAGCTAGATTTCGGACTATGATCTGCCAACAAGGAATATAGATAATCATATCGGAGTTCATATAGAGATCCTTAACATTAAAATATATGCAAAAATGAGGAAACATCAGTTAAAAAGATTTCCAAATCATTAGTTGAACTTAAGGGTATGCCAAATCTCATATGGGATGGTATAGTTTTTGTCATTTTGAACTGAAAAAAAGAGAACGACCAAAGTAAGACTAGATGCAATAAAACCTCTAGCATTTAGTGCTAAACGGAGATAAGGCTAGACAATTAACAGAACACAAAGAACTCTTCTAATTTCCAAGCACACCAACTTACTAATTCTGTACAAATTGAGCGATGGACGGCCAAAATAAGCCTCAAGAAAAGAGAAAAACCCATGTCAACAAAATTCAAATTCATCAGTATTTGAGCTTTACACTACCTTTTTTTTTTCACAATTAAAACAAAGACCAATAAAATAAAACACAAACAAAGCACAGAGAGGCAATGCCAGTATAAGACTTGCATGTGAACAAGGCCATCGGAAATCAGCCAAGAAATATGCAACATCGAAAGAAGAAGATAACAAGATAGCCCCAAAATTTGTAATAGGATAAACAAAGAAAGAAAACCAATTTCGTACAATCCAAAAGAAGATTCAGCAAATAATGAATTTTGATAAACACCAAGTGGAAAAAAAAAAAAAAATTTGACAAAATGAGAAAAGAAAGAATTTGGACAATACCCAGAAATCCGCCATGGATTAAAAATTTCAAGAGCAGGCATACCTGGAGGCTGGAAGCTAACCAGCAAGTACAGGTTCAAATGAGAGAGAGAGAGAGAGAGAGAGAGAGAGTAACAGGAGAAGAAGCAAACGAATGGGGGGATCAAAGCTTTGGCTAGTATGGGGCTATTTGGGTAGTGAGTCTATGAATGAATTTAGTCTGATTTGGGCGCTGAGCAGACGATACATGTCTGGAATTTTGGGTCTGCAAAACGACAATGGAGACACGCACGAAGCTCTCAAAGCCAATGACTTTGCTTTTGCTTCTTTTTCTCTCTAATCCCACCATTTTCAATATGGGCCTCTGCTTTGGGCTCACCCGATTTTTCTGGGCTTTGTTCTGGAGTCAATTAAGTGGTCCAAGAGGGAATCTTATGGAATTTAATGAATATGTGTCATCTTTTTACTCGTTTGACATTTCTCATAACTAAATAGTCGGTATATGTTTTTTCACTCACTTATATACCAGTTTTAGTTTATAGAGTAAATATTTGACACCAATTATTTTACTATAAGACACAATTTAATAAATTAAAACTAATGAATTAGGACAACCTCGCACGATATGTAATAAGTGTATAAAAACGCCTACTTGTAAAATATTTTCTAGATAAACAAGAAAAAAGTTAAAAGCTCGCTTCTCTCTTTGCAAATTAGAATTTAATTAAAGATGTACAATGTACACATGTTACACTTTTTTTTGGTAAACATGTACACATGTTACACGATGTATCTTATTGCTTGACAATAGATGCGTGTGCCTAAGCTCAAATTTTTATTTATTAATTTATTTTTAAATTGTTTTGTCATACAATATGATGTAACAAAGTCAAATTCCACTTGTCCTTATCAGAAAAATAAAATAAAGTACAAAGTGTTAGACCTTTGTTTATATTTTCATTTAAATTAGTGACTCGTGACCCATCACCTATCATTTCCTTTAGCCTGTTCTCCAATAATTTTCTCAAGTATACAAGGTCAAATAAATCTTCAATGCCAAAGATTTGACTGAAGAAGCTCATGGCCTCCAAGTCAAGCCTCTACATCAGAAAAATTGAATAACTGAAACAAGCACTCAATGAGACAAAAACTGAACATACAAGCACAAATGACCATCGTAACCAGCAGACAAATGGGGTGCCTAAACACCAACACAACACATGCCTCAGAATTTGTATGCCAATACATGCATACACTTTCCAGAATGTTTCCAGTGCCCACACTTATAAATAGAATTCGAAATCAATCATCATATTAAAACTGTTCAACGCTTTTAGGACTCATGTTAAAAGGTCATGATCATTTTGGGAAGTTTCAAGTTGAAGTTCATGCTGAAAGCTGCTGCTTTTGTGCACTCAAGAGTCTCATACCTTCTACATCAGTACGGCAATTCAACTGCTCGAGTTAAATCACATTCAACAAACATACCCAAAAATATTACCGAACCCCTTCAACCGCCATATTCCAATCTCATTTTGCAGTAATCGCATTCGACAGCCTCTGCTTTTCAGGCATATTATTGCACCTTCTTTTCCTCGGGCTTCTTGATAATTAACTGATAGCTGTTCTTTGCTCAAACAACATGTGTGATGCAACACATATGCTAGCACAACTTATTAACCTAAAAAACTTGCTTAATCCAAACTTCAGCACTCTGAGGAGATTAACAACCTTTAATTTAAAACTTTGGATTGCTTCCGCAAATGAAATTCTGAGATCGGTTTTGATTTTAAGCAATAAACACGGCACATTAAAATTACATTTGTGATTTCTAAAAGAGTCTCCTAAAAGATAAAGATTGAGGCGTGGTTACACAGAAAGTTGGCTACCCATACGTGTAATTCAAGATAATCTTATAAAAGTCAGAATCCAAAGAAGAAAGCAACAAGGAAAAGAAAAGCCATCTCTAATAGGCATAATTGCAAAAAGCTGACTGGATATCATTATCTTAAATATACCTCATTCTTCATATTTCATAATTTGTTTTGCATAAGAGAAACATGAATGGTCACAAATTTACAGTAATTGTAGCATTACAAGGTGAAGATATAATCAACAAGCCAATAAATTCACAAACTTTTAAATACAAATAAAAAGAAGAAAATAAATCTTCCAAGTCAATGGCTTGGTTATCAATGGTTACGATACTCTTAACCAATAACAATTGAAAAGAAATTTTCTTAGGGAACTTATGTACAGTGAAGAAGTGCACCAAATTACCTTCACAGCCTAACGACAAGAGAAGATTGTGCTCCGAAATGCATGCGCTGAGAACCACAATGGAAGTGTAGAGCTATTCTTCACAGAGTACATCTCTTTCCATACTCGACTCTTGCGATGATACACCAATACCTGCTTGTGGGTTGCTAAGAAAACAACCTCACCAGACTGACATATGGGGAAAATACCAGGCACAAGTCCTCTAATACATCTCAGACTCACCCTATCCACCAAACTCCATTCCTCTTTCTCATAATTCTTCAAAACCCAGATATTCATCCAAGTATCAGAAATCTGCATCACAGAGAGGCAACCATCTAACTCCAACAAGTAAACTCTATTTCCAGACTCCTCACCAACTTCATATGGCAATGACATTTTCCTCCACATATCACAATCCAAATCAAGCACAAGTATAGAAGAACTACTACCGGTGAGCCAATGAAGCGCCCTATTGACATACACCACTTGGTTCTTATTCATATGTGTGAACTGATCATCCTGAAAAGAGACAAACTTCCTCCATTTGTTTGACTCAGAATCATACACCAAGCATATGAAAGTCCCATCTGACCTATGACCAAAAGTCCGGTGATAACCGGCTAAAACGACATTGAAATTCTGAGTTGATAAACTACAAGCCAAACCCACTAGAGTTGCCTCACCGTCCGGATAAAATCGGGTCACAGGCCTCTCTCTACTCCTGGGAAGCAGCTTAAATTCACGAGTCATAGGATTACATACATAGTAAACACCTTTATCGGGAATACTAGAGCAACACAATAAACCATTACAAGAGGCTCTAACCCTTACTCTATCCTTCAAGAAACTCAAGGAAAATTCAGAAACGCCCAATCTATTTTCAACACAAATCAAACTAGATTTTAACTGCACAGACTCAGAAATCTCCACCAATAACATGGGATTCTTAGCAGAAACTTCATTGAAGAGCTTAATGAAATACTTATCAGAACACAATCTACACCATAGCTTACACACAGATTTGCTTCTAAAAAGAGACTTCATGGGTAACCTTGCTAGAATTTGAAGGACAACCTCGTCCGGGAAAATCCCATCTCTTTGTGAATTCATAATAACTAATTTATACTGTCAACAAATTATACGAATGAAATCTCAGATACCCAGTTATGGAAATCAAGAGTAGGATCAAGATTTGGCTTACCAAACGAAAATCTCCAGATGGGTATTGGATAAAACTTCATTCGGTGAATCCATGGACGATGATGGCTTTAAAAAGGCCGCCATTTTTGGTCAACCCCAATTATTATTAAAAGAAATAGTCTTGTTTTAGTGAGCAAGAAAACGAAATGGGGTGTGAATATGAAAAAGGTGAAATTGGGTGATCAGGAAGAGGACTAGAATAAATTTACGGTAATGATAGAAGAAACCATGCTCAGTTACGAAACAAAAGAGAAAGGTAATAAGGACGGGAATATATGCCCTCGTTGCCACTTTCTTATTTATTTTTGTTTATTTATCTATTTATTTTCAGGCTTCCATGGGACCAAGTTTCGGTTGGGTCCAACTCCACTGGGCCAAAAAGCCCATTTTCTAAAGTGGGTTACAGGGTTAGAGCTCATAAGATCAGCAGGAAAATTAGACACTCAATACCAGGGCATTTTTGGGCACTGTATTGTGAAAAAACAATATTAAGCTTTCAACTTCACATACTTTTAACTTACATTACATGCTCACAGTTGATTATTGGAGCGCTAAAAATCAAGGACAGAGACCGGAAAAATATTGCGCGGCTTTTTTCCTTTTTGTTTTATTTTGTTGTCATATTTTTTTTTTCGCTTATTTTCTTAGCCTAATTGGCTAAGGCCTAAGGGCTTGCTCTGCATTATTTATGTTTATTTAGGGGAAAAAAAAAAGACGAAATGTCTGATGGAGATTGTCCCGAACAATATCTTCAAAATATCTTCACCAATAATTTCTTTTAAAATAAAATATAGGCCATCGTCATGTTAAGTTTATATATATATATATATATATATATATATATATATATATATATATATATATTAAGTCTGAAGCAGAGATAATGTGTAAAAACTCTGATAACTTCTTTGCTCACTATTTTATTTTTAAAATTTTTAGAAAATTATTAATTTAACTGTTATTTTTTCATGATATGATTAGTCTTATTATTATTTTTTCATGCTATGATTGGTTGTAATAATATTGTGTTTAATTTAATATTAATGATACCTTATAATAAATTTAGTTCATCGAACAAATAGTTATGCCACATTTCTCTCGTCAAAATAAACATAGAAAGAGATAAATACATAATTTAATTTTTTATATAATATTATATTTAATTTAATATTAATGATTCCTTATATTAAATTTAGTTCATTAAATGTTAAAAATTTCTCATCAAAATAAATATAAAAATAAATATATTTTTAATATTGAAATACATTGAACCTAACTATAAATTAAGCTTAATGAACCTAACTATAAATTAAGCTTAATGCATGCAATATTAAAACAACTTTGCGCGGTATAACGACTAGTGAACCAATGACCAATTAGTACTTTTAAACTAAAAAATGGAATTAAGCTATTTAGTTTGAGATGATGAATCAGATCATTGTGTCTTACATCTTTAAGTTGTAGTTATGCAGGCCTCTTTAACTGTGAAGTGAAATACTCGATCGGTTCACTAATCAGTAATCACCGGTGAGAAGTGGTCGAAACTGGAAACCGACCCATGTCGACGTAAAGAGGGTGTCAAGGAGATTCTATAGGGCATAGGCTGAGCCTGCTTATTTTTTGGACCCGTCCAAGCTATATTATTTTATAGAATGGACATTTACTTAAAACCCAAAATTCAATCATTTTTCTATAAGCCCCAGTTTCTTTAGTATTCTTCTTTAACATGACACATCCTTTTTTCTGAATTCTGAACTACATTGATAGGTATTTAAAAGGGAAAAGATAATTAGTAGCTCAAACTTTTACTGAAAAAAAAGGGTCAAATTTGATTTTCCCTTTAAAAAAACTAATTTTGAGCATTAAAAACAGCCCAAAAGAAAATTATTATAATTCGTTAGTTCAGTTGAAGTTTGTAGCTGGCACTACGGAACTGCTGGTATTGCCATGCTCATGAATTATATCTAAGAAAATAACTTTTGATTCTTCGAGTTATTTACAAAGCAAAAGTTGTTTTCGCATCCAAAATTTAGTAGCCTAGATACAAATACATGCTACAACGTAATACATAACACCAGGACCAGGCATAACTGGTTGTTGCTGAAAACCTTAGTAAGAGAAAAAGGGTTAAATGATCAAGATATTGATCTTCCGCAAAAGTAGAATTCCAACTTGAAAAGAACTGATTCATTTAGTTGAAGTAAATACCAGATAGTCTCCAAGCTGCATCTCTAGGACCACCATTGGCGTAATTAGTATTTAGTAGTAGGTTGAACACTGTTAGAAACATCAAATACGACGTTGCTCGGCCGAGGACATCCTTCCCTGAACCTCTGCATTATAATGTAATACAGCGTGTCCCATACTTGCTTTAAACACTCTGCTAGATGTAAACAATGCATCATGGTGAGAATATTGTGATAATAGAATTTTAAGCCTTCTACGCAAAAGAGTTATATGTGATAACTTAGACAAGACAAGACCAAACAGAGAATATTAGAATTGTCTGTATTCACAGCTTGCAGAGGAAAGGAAGAATAAGTGCGCTATTTGTGTACCAAAAATTCGTAGGTTAGGTAAACAATACCTTTCCAAATCAGAAGCCCATTTTCTAATCCAACGAACATATACACTCTCATACAAATAAATACTGCTTGCCAGAAGCCAATTGAACATTAAAAACTTGTAACAAAGCTAGTATATGCAAGAATAAGCAAAGGGAGGGAATGAAAGAGGAGGAAGGGGGTTTGGGGTGAGAAGCGGGCACTGTCAACCTGGATTCAGCATATAGAATACACAAAATGATCATTCAAAAACAAAGTACTCATGGAATTTCATAAGTTAATGTTATACACATATACATAGCAGAATGTGCTGGTATAATAACACATGTAAGCCCACAATCAAAGAGTTAAACAGGTAATGCAACCTACATTTATAGACAAAGTCAAGAAATACTTCTAAAAGTAATTGTATTGGCTATAATAGGAAACAAAAATTATGATTGTGAACTCATACCCTGGAAAAATCCACCCAGAATCCATCTGCCCATTCCTGGTGAGGCCTCAGGTTACAATGTTCGAATTCCAACTCTTCATTTGTGGTCCAAAAGTAAACCATGTACTTTGTGTTGACAAGAACTTTGGATATGCGACCTACCCACCACCCATCATTATACCAGGCATCAACATTTTCATGCAGTGCATAGGGGTAGACATGTTGAATTTCAGGGGGACAAGGCCTTATGTTCAATGCATCTGCCTCTTCTTTATGGAGTTCAAGTCCATCATCGGTTTTCAATGTCTGATACTCCACTAGAAACTTGTCATTTCCCAAAGATCTAACTACCTTTGCCTCATACCAAGAACCCGTGTAACCTTCTTCATCACTTCTAACCTCTATCTTCATCCGCTTGCAAAAGTTCAGCTTAGAATTTTGCATTTGTGAATTTATAACCCATTTATTTGGATGCTCCTGCATTTGAAGATTCAAGATGCTTGAAGCATGTATCAAATAAGAGCAAATGACTATCATAGACCACCATTTGCATTGAAAATGCAGAAAAGGCATAAAACAATCTTCACCTATGGAGCACGATAGCTGGTAATAACATAGAAGAAAATTAAAATAGGAAGATTTTACCTTACTAGCAATAGACCATTTTCCATTGATCCAGTCTAGATGAGGCCGCAAATTAGAATGCTTAAATATCAATTCTTCATTAGTAGACCTAAAATATACAACATACTGTGAACCAGTTAGAAGTTCTGAAATTACACCCTCCCACCAGCCGTCATTGTACCACGCATCGACTTTTTGGAGCATTTTAAAATGGCAGACTGCTGGAAGTAAAGGGGGTTCGGGCCTAATGTGTCGTGCATCTGCTTCTTCTCTCAAGAGCTGGGCTCCATCATCAGTTAACAGGTCCTGGTATTCCACCAAAAACTTGTCACTTCCTATGGAGCCAACAATCTTAGCAATGTACCAAGAATCCTTATAACCTTCTTCGTCGCTGCTAACTTCCACAATAGCCCCACGTCCAAACTTCAACTCCAATGGCTTCTTCCCAAATATGATCTTCAATTTCATATTCCTCTCCATCTCTGCTGTAGGTGACTTCCTCTGCAAATCAAGGCTTTTCATAAAGTGTGAAGATAAAACAAAGCCATCTAATGAACAAACACAATTATCATGAGCATAGATGCTTAGTTAAAATTTTATAGGCGAAACAGGCACTAAAATCACAGGATCACTAGAACATCAGTGTCAACTAAAGACATGCCATGGAGGAATTGATTTTATGGTAAGCATCAAAAAAATAAATAGCACCGAATTCCGGACTAAGCATCTTAACAAATATAGAACTTTGGCAGTACAATGTATAAGAGAAAATGCAGAAACCTTTGTTTCACATCTAAATGAAGAGAAGCATGATTGAAAAATTCAACAAATAACTGTAAATGAAAATATACAGAAGGCAATGTAACGTACAATTCACAACAAAGTTCCAAGTTTTTGTCATCTCCCTACGTCCTAGAGTTATAATATTCATTATTCCTAGCACAGGAGTCAAACACGCATACAGAACGAGAGACTAAGAATATTTGTAAAGTTAACTATAGCAAAATTATACATGCCCACATTTTTTTTCCTGATCTAGAAAAGCGATATAACAGTAAATGGGCATAAACAAAAAGCGATATAACATAGCATCCATAACCAAGTTCCAAATTATTGTCATCTTCCTAGAGTCAAACTTAGCAATATCATACATGCCTACAATTTTTCTCTTCCAAAAAAAAATAATAATAATAATAAAATAAAATAGTTCACAAAAGAACCACCTGATCCAGAAGAGGCGGGACCCAAGACCCATCATCCCACTCCATGTGAAGCCGCAAATTATGCTGTGGGCACACAATTTCTTGAGCTGTATCCAGGTACAGAACCAAGTACCTCGAGTCCTCGAGAATCTCCATAACCACACCTCGAGACCACCCATTCCAGAGGAAGACGTCGACATCGTCGCCGACTTTGAAGAAGAGCTGGGGACCGGGCATGGGAGGCGGCGCAGGCCTCACATTGACCAAATTGACCACCTCCTTGAGACGCTGGTAACCGTCCGTACCGTTGACACTGGGGGCTTTGAGGGTTCGGTACTCGACGAAGACGAGGGCGTTGTTGAACTTGGTCTTGGCCGGAGATCGGAGCACGGTGGCCGGAAAGTAGGGGCCGGTGGAGCCGTGGCCGGGCTTCGTGACCTCCACTTGGTCGCCCTTTTTGATGAAATAGGGTCGCGACATTAGGGTTTGAAATGAGAGGACTGGTTTGGCATTGGCGGGAGAGAGAGACGGTTGAGGACTGAGGATCAAGACTCCGCCAGTAGGAAAGAGAAAGTGAGTGGGACACGTGGCGTTCAACAATGAGAGTAGAGAATCTAGAGATAGAGAACGAT
Source organism: Trema orientale (assembly GCA_002914845.1). Classification (NCBI taxonomy): domain Eukaryota; kingdom Viridiplantae; phylum Streptophyta; class Magnoliopsida; order Rosales; family Cannabaceae; genus Trema; species Trema orientale. The sequence continues at coordinate 516,797 of JXTC01000060.1, read as the reverse complement.
ATAGTGGGACCCTCACCCAATTGGGACTTTAGAAGAAGAGTGAAACGACAGTCGTTTGAGGGAAAACGACATGGAAGCAAGACTTTCTTTTTTTCTCTTTCTTTTTTTTTTTTTTTTTTTTGTTAAGTGATACATATAAAAAGGGATCAACTTCAATCTTTGTCTTACATATTAAAAAGGGTACTAAGGCATGTATGTATAATGTATCTCCTTATTTTCCTTTTCTTTCTTTATTTCTTGGTATTGGTCATTTTTGCTATGTATCATATATATTATGTTTGGTAATAAGCGTAATTTTAATATTCTGAAAAATCAATTCATTTAAAATTATAAGGAGGTTTTAATTCCGATTTGCAAGTTGATATTGGTATTTAAAAATTGGAAAAAGTTTATAAATGCCCATTTTAAAATCATATTTTCATAAATGTCCGTTTTTATTTTTATTTCATAAACACCCACTTTTATACTTTTTTTGGAGAAATGTAGACCACCATTGTTTTACACATGAAATGTATACCACGGTATATATTTCATGCATTAAATGTATACCGTGGTTTACATTTCATGAATAAAAATTACACTAAAAATTGGCACACATTTTAAAATGTGTACCGTTCATATTTTATACATGAATGTGTACCTCATGGATAAAATTTACATTGTAAATGTGGACCACTCATATTTTGCATATGAAATGTGGACTATAAAAATGAATATTTTTGAAACAAAAATTAAAAACGGATATTTTTGAAATAGGTTTTAAAAAACAAGTATTAAGTGTAATTTTCATTTAAAATTTTTAAATAGTCATGACAACCCAAATTACGCAAACATTACAGTTCATTATCATTACTCTGTAGCAAAATAGATGATTTTGACAATTCATGAGAGATTGGAGAGAATTAAAATTAATCAGCAACTGTAGCATATGAAAATTAAATAAATATTTATAAGTATTGTTTTGCTCAATTAAAATTCATCACGTACGGCTTTTTATGATAAAAATTGGAGAGAAAAAAACATTAAATAATAGATTTTTTTTCTCAATCATCCAAATTATGATAGTCATTAAATTATGATTCAACAACTAAAAAATAATATTTATAAATAGGTAAAAGAAAATACTGTTGGATTAGGAATATATATATATATTTTGTTGTAGTCTTATATGTGATAGAGGATTTACCAATTTACGGAAACAAACAAATGTAATTATACTTGACGCATATATATGGAAACAATTTACCAAACATGTTGAACATATCTTTATTTTGTTTTTATCTCTCTCTCGATATGTTGCATGAATGCGTGTAAATGTAATTGACGATCTACTTTCCGTATCTTTCTATTTTGCGTTTATTTTATCTACTTTGCGTATATTTATTTTGTTTTAATCTACTTCCCATATATTCCTTTTACTTTCCCAAACATATTGAACACCCAAATCTAATTTTCCATGTTTTGTATCTTTCTTTTACTTTTCCAAACATATTGAACTCCCAAATCTAAGTTTCCATGTTTTACTTCCGGTCTCTTAATTCAAAAAGGCCATCAACTCGGAACAATTTAATAAATCAACTTGAACTCAATTTTTTAAAGCAAATCCATCCTGAAATCTTCTAATATTAGTTTTGTTAAAAAAGAAAGATTGGTACATTTGTTAGCCTCTTTTACGTTAAGTCTCTATTTTTTTATTTGTGGTATTTAGACCCTTATTCTTATATTTTTGGTTTCACGTTAGTACCCTTTAATCTTTTCTGTTCCTTAAAATTGAGACAACAAAACATAAAGTTGACAATATATGTCTCATAAAATTGGTAATATATTCATATAACTCTCTTCTGGATATATGAATATTTGGACCAAAGTAGATTCATATTAGAATCATATAAAATTTTCTAATTTCTTACATCTGTCTTAAATGAAAATAATAATTTAACTCTTTTTTTATTAAATAATAATTTCATTTTGTTTCTAATTTTACCCCTACCGAGATGCACATATTTTGGGCAACTGCTAATTAAAGGCAGTAGTGGACCTAAAAGATTAAAAGGGATTAACATGAAACAAAAATCGAAGAATAAGGACCTAAAAGTCACAAATAAAAAAATGAGGACTTAATCGTTTAAAAAAAGTTAACAGAAACACATTTTTTTTCTAACAGAATTAATATTAAGGGATATTAGGGGGTTTTGCTCTAAAAAATTAAGTTCACGGTTAATTTTACTAATTTGTTTCGAATTCAAGGAGTTTTTGTATTTAAAAGCCTTTACTTCCTATTCTATACTAAAGACTGCAAACTCAGCTGAGAATTAAAATTCAATTCTTGATCAGTTATTACTTATTTTAATTGATTAAATTTTTTTTTGGGAAAAAATTAACACGCCAAAAATTTAATAATAAGAGTTTTGAAAAGCAATATAGATTTTTTAGGGGTTTGAACAAAAAGAACCCACTTTGAAAGGTGCAAGCTTAGCAGATTATTATTTTGATTTTATGAACAAATATATCCTTATTTAATAGTAACGATTTGAGTTTGTCATTATCACTTATATACAATAACATAATTAATATTATTAGCAACGTTAGAGACACAAAAACTTATACTACGCTAGGTACCAAAAGAATTGTTAGTATTTAACGGAAAAGAATTTTTAATATTTAATGGATAAAATTATTTAACTTATTAGTGGTAAGTTTTAATCTACTAATTGAACCATGATAAATCGTCCGTCCCTCAATGGTATTGAAAAGGTGTAATAATAAGTGAAATCTTTAATATGCGAAAATAACGGGGTTTTAGCATAATGGTTTTTTTGGGGGGAATGCCAACCGAATATAAATTCATTTACACCTATCTATATCTATATATATATATTAAGCCTGAAGCTCAAAATTCTGATAGCTTCTTTGATCACCATTTTATTTTAAAATTTTTAGAAAAATCCTAATTTTTTCATGATATGATTGGTCCTATCATTTTTTTTCTTTGCTATGAATTGATTGTAATATATACATGTATTATATAATATTGTATTTAATTTAATATTAATGATATCTTATAATAAATTTAGTTCATCGAATCGAACAAATGATTGTGCTACATTCGTCTCATCAAAATAAATATAGAGAGAGATAAAAACATAATTTAATGTTTTATAAAATATTATATTTAATTTAATATTAATGATTACTTATATTAAATTTAGTTCATCGAACGTCAAAAAGTTGTGTTACATTCGTCTCATCAAAATAAATAAAGAGATAAATATATTTTTTGATGTTGAAATACATTGAACCTAACTATATCTTTGATCATTATTCTATTTTTAAAATTTTTAGAAAAATCTTAATTTTTTCATGATATGATTGGTCCTATCATTATTTTTCTTTGCTATGATTGGTTGTAATATATACATGTATTATATAATATTGTATTTAATTTAATATTAATGATAGCTTATAATAAATTTAATTCATCAAACAAATAGTTGTGCTATATTCGTCTCATCAAAATAAATATAGAGATAAATATATTTTTTAATGTTGAAATACATTGAACTTAACTATACATTAGACTTAATGTATGCAATATTAATACAACTCGCGCAAAGCGCAGTATAACGACTAGTATATATATATATGCGTGTGAGTTTTTAATGGGTATTTTTATTTTTCTCCATAGATGAGTAAATTTGACTAATTTAAAAATAAACCTACAATAACAAGCTATCTCATTCAATATATTAATTTCTAATTCTTTTTTATTTATTTTATTTTTGAAAATTTAATTTAAAGTTTAATTTTTTAATTACCTTTAATTTAAAACTATATTTACTATTGTATCTTCAATATTTTATAAAGTTTCTTTTTTACTATACGAAAGGAAAAATCCAAGATAGCATCATTTTCATATTATGAATAAGTTGGTTTCTTAAATAACAAAAAATAAATAAAGTAACTGCATTGAAAGAAAATTTGTTTTAAAAAAACATTATGCGTGAAACAACTTAAAATTTATACATCTTTTGTTGTTTTTTTTTTCTCGAATGAATAAGATAGTTGAGAGTAATTTGAGATTATTAAGTATTTTTCACTAGTTTCATTTTCTTAAAAAATAAAAATAAAAAAATTGACCAACTCATCAGGTTACCCATCTTTTTTGTTTTAAACAACTTTCTATATTTATATATGTATTAATTATAATAATTTTTTTAGTAAATCTACTAATATTATTTTAGCCATTAGATTAAAATCCAATAGCCCAAATTAGAGTACCTATCTATGGAGTAAAAACAAAAATCTCCATTAAAACATCACCCTATATATAAATTGATTAACTTAGTTAGACTTTCCTCAGATCTTGTTCCGTTATTATTCTTTGATGAACTCATAATTTCGTTTAGAATTTTCTCGTTATAAACTCTATAGCTGGATTAGTAATGTAAATGCATGTGATGTAGAGAAAAAAAAAATCATACAGGAGAAAATATTATAATTAGCAACATATCCAACAAAAAATAAAATAAAATAGTATACTTAGTTCACACGTTTAGAACTAAACACATGCTATGATATGAAATTCATTGTTTACATTCCCATAAAAACGATAAAGCGTGTTCCGTACTTTTATCTTGTTCCGGATAAACACAATTTAGTGGAATTAATATCCATCAATTCGAATTTCGAAGTCGAAGAATAACTTCATTTCTAGCCAAAAAAGTTGAAAAACAAACTTTTCTTTTTATGTTCACTATGCTTTAAAAATACATATAACTAATTAAAAGGCTATTATGGCGCACATTTAACTTGATGACATAAATTCAAAATCGTTTCAGATTCAAGAAAATATATGCTCAAATGCAGGAGTCTTAATATCTGTAAGGAAGTGTCTAGCAGGACTAGTAAAATAATCAAGCACTAAGCTCAAGAGGTTGAAGAACCAATGGTTCATCATCTTTTTCGTGCACTCTTTTTTTCCTCTTGAGGGAGAAAGGTTGGAGAATGAATCTTGATAAGCGACTTAATGGATCCTGAAGACCTTCCATCTCATAGTGTCCAAATCGCCAGTCACGTTCTACGTATGGTCGCTGTATGGGCTCATCAAGACCTCCTGAAATAAGAATGAATGAGAGGCAATTCTTTAGGAAATATTCATAGTCTAAATGATAACAGTGTTACACCACCATCAATGTGGGAATTTCTTAATCGTTGAGAGTCACAATATGGAAATCAGGGATCAGAACTTGTGTCTTTAGGAATGTCAATTTCCATGTTTCATCACCAAGTTTATTTACGAAATCGTTTTATGCAAATTATTTCAAATCTCCACATTAACCTTTTTCTTTTGACAAAATGTGGAGGATAGATGACCAGATTTAAGAAAAGATTGTGATTAAAGACACTAAAAGAACTTTAGCTGCATGGTTTACCTGCATACATCAGACCATGTTTATTAACTGCCCGATAAAAGGGTCGTGTTTTTTTCTCCTTTGCAGCTCTTTGGAGTTTGTACCATGCATTTCTCCTGTCTTCCCGTGTAATTTTACCCGTTGTCACCACCTGAATTGAAGAAACATGCTGCAGATTTTACTAGAAAGCTCAACTAAGGCAAACATATTACATGAACAAGTGGAAGAGCTAGATAACCTTAGTAAATAGATGGTACGAAGGGCGCGGTACCCTCGCAAGAGCATTGGCGCGATCAACAGCTACAAGTCCAAACTTGGGACCATATCCATCCGCCCACTCCCAATTATCAGAAATAGTCCAAAATAGGTAGCCTAACACAGGGACACCCTAAAAAACAATAAGCAAGTTTAGGGTTTAGCAACCAATTACGTTAAGCGAAGGACAATTTAATATTGGAAAATTTTCAAATTTTTGTCTAGAGCCAAACCTTGAGCATGGCAGCATAAACAGCCAGCAAATGCTCTAATAGATACGGCTGACGGATCAAATCAGTCTCATCAGACACTCCATTTTCCGTAACAATGAACGGTACATTCAAATGTTTGTATCTTTCATGGAACTGAAGCAGCACGCGATACAAGCCATCAGGATACACCCCACGTCCAGATTCACTATATTCATCAGTCTCTACTAGTTTCAGTCCAGCACCAGACACCACTTCCTGATCAGTGGGCGAATAAGGTTAGTGTTCAAATTTTTTGTGGCTCGTATCTAAGAGCACTGAAGTCACAGCACACTTTGTTAAAGAGACAGAACCTGTCCGTAGTAGTTTATGCCTATAAAATCCAACTTCTCAGAAATACTATCCACGTAAGGGAAGAGAGTCAAGGAATTGGCCAGTGACACAGCAGCAGTATCAAATAGACCATATGGACGCATAAATGAAACATGGTGTGCTACTCCAACTATTGAATTTGGTGAGACGCTGATAGATGAAAAACATAAAGATAAAGTAGTAAGAAACAAGAAAACTTATAATTTTAGTGTAGCTAATAAGCCAGGCAATAGAAAGATCCCTGAACAAAGAGCCACGACTAACAAAGGGCATAGTTTTATAGATAAGTTCATGGGACAGCAGAAGACTCATGTAATCATCCTCTAGCAGAAGGAAATGACATTTTCCGGGTAGTCAATCAGGTTGACAGCATAACCACCTATTCAACTCTGTCAAAAACAGTAGAGAACTCTTTTTCTAACAGAGCTTCTTTGACGAAGAAATACCTTCGTTCATGGATATAGTCATAAGCCTTTGAATGTGCAATAGCCATCCAATTCATCGCCTGTTGGAATACACCCATTGGTAAAGCAGAAGTTGCAGCTTCCAGCATATCAGGATGACCGCCAGGCCAAGCTCCAGCACAATAAGTAAGCATGCAGAAGACATGAGGTTCATTAAACGTTACCCAGTAGTCTACTAAATCTGATACACTGTCAACAACAAGCCTGAAATGAAATAATAAGAATTTAGAGAGCTGATAATGTTTTAGTCACTCCACATAGAGAGAATGAAGATAAATGTTATTTGAAAACAAAACAATGATACACATGATTAAATGAATGAAAATGTAAAACAGAATCATAATTTTCCCTCTTTCTTGTGTAGCCAGATTTCACATCAAGGCACATAGATAGTGTGTTGAATTTGAGCTTTACCCAACGTGGCTGAATAAAGGACAAGATTTTAGAAACTGTGAGAAATGGAAAAAGGAAAGGAACTAAACGGCTACCTGATACAGGCAATAAATTTGGTCAATTGCTATAGAAGCCTAACGTATGGGACAGATAGAGAGTTCGGCATTGGAGTTGGGTTGAGAAAGGACTAGTTGCACAATTTTTCCAGTACAATGCAAGGCCATGAGGCCGGGCAACTTAAGATGAATCCAAATACACACAAGCACTTGAATGTCAACTACCATCTTGGTTCCGTATCTTCAAACGGATGAGTAATTCACTTACATATCATACGACTACATCTTTAGAATTGTATTAAGAAATTAGTGCAAGAATAACCTGGTAAAATCAATGAAATAGTCAACCGTTTTTTCCAGCTTCCACCCACCATATTCCCCAGCCCATGATGGCAAAGAGTGATGGAAAAGTGTCAGCATCACCTTCATTCCATATGAACGTACCCTGTTGATTATCCACTTATAACGCTCCAAAGCTGCATAATTAACCTTAAAAACAATAACATGAAGTCAAATTCAGTCCAACTCATAACGAAAGTCACTTAATGCCCCAATGAAGCGTAACAAAATCTCTCCTAATTTTTCACTTTTTATTTTTAAAAATAAGGCCTAACTTTCAAGCATCAAATGGATCTTTGCTAACGTATAAAGCACCAAATAGCAGAATTACTCGATGGACAATTTCAACATGAGAACTCAGAATCCAACTTACAGTGTCTTTAATATTGTTCACTGGCTCCACAGGCATAACTCGCGACCAATCTATTCCCATTCTAAAGACGCTGACACCAGTATCTTTTGCTAGTTTCAGTTCTGTATCTGGATCAGACCAAAACCTTAGCCTCTCCTGTCTGAAACCAATTTAAGAATCAATTTTAACCGAAAAAAAGAAAATGTTACCACAATTGACCAGATAATTAACTACCAAGATGCTAGGACAATAAATACGAATTTAAAGAGATGGTTTTAAAAGACTTAAGGCTTACGGAAGTGGGACATTATGCCATGCGGCTACATTATGATGGCATTCTTCATTTGGAGCAGATTCTTCTTCTCCTTCTTCTATATACTTCTCGAACCCTCTCATCATTGCTTCCAGAGCTATCTTAAGAGGTTTCTTTTTCTTAATTGTTTGATTAACATTACCAGAAGACGATGAAGAATTTAGCTGGGAGCCACCATCACCACTTACTGGACCCATCAAGGCATCTACTAGTTGCGGTTCCTGCTGAGTCTCCGTTTTCTCGCACGGATTTTCTTCTGCAAACTCGAGCCAAGCATCATTCAATCTGTCTTCAACATGCGCTGGTGCTGTTGCCAGCCCGAAGAAAAACTCATTTTCACCATCTGCTGTAATCACACAACGACAATATTTGACCAATAAATTCTTGTCACAAAGATCGACAATTTCTTACCACCAATTCCCACCGCTATACCACCAAAAGCACTGAACTCAATTTAGTTTGAATTTCATGCTTTACAGTGCCCATAGAGTATGAATTATTCTTACTAATTTAATAAAAGTTCATGATACTTTAATTACGAAATATGAAATTCAAAATCATTTCTTAAAAAGGAAAAAACATTTACAAAATTCCGAAAAAAAAATGCACTTGAATTGAAGAAAATTCTACTCAATCTTTAGCTACCCAATCCCCGAAACTATTCAAAAATCAAATAAAGAGTTGGAGTTCTCAATGCCATAACAGCAAAAGTAATAGTAAATCATCACTGAATTTAGCTTCAATTCTATGCTGTAACAGGGTCCATATATCACCAGTTCTTACAAATTCAATAAGCGATCATTATATACACCGGAAATGAAATCTAAAATATCAAAATTAGTTCTTGAAAAGGCAATAAATCTACAAAATTCCAAAATAATGCACTTGAATTAAGCAAAATTATACTCAATTTATACAGCTAGAGCTACCCAATTCAAAAAATTATTTAAAATTTCGAATAATGAGTTCGAGTTGTGGAAGCTCATGAAGCACCTAGTGCTTAGGTTTTGAGCTAAGAGAAAAGAGTTTTACCGTTGACAGTGAAGTCGGCGAGTGTGTGGGAGGACTCATCGATGGGGGACTGGAACCGCCGGAGATTTTTCCGGCGATAACGTGAGAAGGAGAAGGCGTTGGCGGCGACGGAGACTGTAACTAAGATTCCGGCGAGCTTCGTCGCGGAGACGAAGAGAGCTATTAGCGCCATTTTCAGACTTCCATTTTGGAAAAATGGCCAAAAGGTCAAAAAGAATTTTTTTTTTTTTTTAAAGGGAAATAAAATTGAGGCTTGTATTTCGTGATTTGATTGGTCTAGTCCAGAGGCGCCGAGCCAAAAGCCACGTGTCCAGAACCGTTAACAGTGTCGTAACGGAACTGAATGCCTCCCGCGGAAACCACAGCGATGAATACGACAACAATAAAACGACATAAACAGAGAGAACCGACAATAAACAAAAAAAAAAGGGACGATGAAATGGAAAAACGACAGTGAATTCAAAACGAGAGAAATCCAAAAACGGCGTTACCTTACAAATGACTTGAAACGAAAAATAAATAAATAAATAAAAGAAGGGTTGAAAAAACAGTAACCTAAAGACTAGAGACAACAGTATACTCCAAAAAATGGAAGATTACAGTAACATGAAAAAAAAAAAAATGGGAAAACGACATCAATAAATAATTACTAATATAATAAATGACATCGAGTTTAAAAACGACAAGAAGAAAAAAATCTACAACAACCTTATTAAAAAAAATGTGTAAACTGGAAAAATGACAACCTGATAATCTCCAAACCTCAAAAGTTACGGGGGTTCTAACCGCTAACTTGATTGGGATAGAATGAATTCTGTGAAAACAATGGTAATTAGGGTGACAAAAAATTTAGTAATTTGACCTGAAATGGATAGGGCATAATTGAAGACAAGACTATTTAAAAAGACGGAATAATATACAAGACCATTTTGTTGTTGTGTTTTTATTATTGATTAGTGTCGTGCTGTCCCCAATTTCTTATATTATTCATTGAAGATGCCTAGATAGAATTCCAATATGTTGATATTAGCTAAAAAATTTACAACCTAGAAGACGAGTATTGCAAAAAAATGACAATAACCTCTAAAACAATACATCTGGAAATACAAAAGTTTGAGGCGCTAATCTGATTGAAAAGAAGTCTTCAAAAAGAATGTTAATTGGAGATGATATGAGAGCATTTTTAACTGTAAATTAAGTAGAAAAAAATCCATTATTTAAATGAAGGGAAGCTCTAAATTCATCAATTATTAGACTAAGTACCTTCATTTTCTTTTTACATCAACAAAAAATTATTTTATTATTTTCCTTTTTTTTTTCGTACATTCATTATATTTCAAAAATATCCTTTTTATTTTGTGCATTCTTTATTTTATTATACTAAAATAGAAACAATAAAGGTGGGATCTAAGCTTGTATATTTATCTAATTTTGAATTTTCATTTTAAATTTTAGGTTCTTTTGTTTTATTTTTTGTATATAATTACATGTATCATGTTAGTTTTGCTTTACTTTTTCTTCTTTTCATCTATTTTATTTTTCACATAAAGATAAATATAAAAATTTTATCACACTTTTTTCTCTCTCTCAACATATATGATATATTTATATTTATATATATGATTTATCAAAAATACTGAGCTCTAAATTCTAATATATATATAATTTTTTTTTTGTTATAGTTTTTTTTTTTCAAATCTCCTTTATTCTATGCATATATATTTCATATATTGTGGTGACACTTTCTCTCAATTTTTTAATAAAATTGTATATTTTTGTCATGAAAAAAAAGATTACATTTTTTTATAATTTTGAAGAATAGAAAAATATCCTCCTTCTAGGGATTAAGCGATTTTCTTCATTTTTTTTCTTACTGTACCGCTGACATTCTTACCATATAACTATAATTGGTGTATTTGATTTTCAGATTGTCCTTCATAGTAATTCTAATTAGGGTAAAATTGTAAATAAAATTATGAATATATTTAGTTTAATTGTTGATGAATTTAGAATTTTCCTTAAATGAATAATGAAACGAGACACCAAAACAAATTGATAGTAGTCATAAAGAAAAACATCACAAAGATTTGTACGTATGCTATGGGATGTACTAAATCCATTGACAGTGAATACAAATTCTTCTAATGATTACATAAAATATGTAGTTTATAATCCAAGAAACTCGTTCATGCTCCTTAACTATGGTAGAACTATATACATTATACATTATATGGGGTTATCAAAAAAAATATACGTTATATGGAGCTACGGCCTACCCCACACATAAGTATTAGCTGTCTATTGGGCTGAAATAGTCAGTCTGGCTCAATTGAGTATTATGTCTATTATCGGATAATAAGACTGTGATAGCATATGGCATGGTAGGTATGTTTGCTTGTTGTAGAACTCTTGATGACTTGCAAAATCAAAGTGAGAGTGGGGCTTAGGTCTATCATAGTCTGTTGGATTCTTCTAACCTTCTTTTGTAGCTCAATTTTTTGAGGTGGAAGACAATCATGCAAGGCTCTACTTGAACAAGTTTAAGAGGTCTATTTCTTATCTTTTTACACATGTTATACTATGAGACGAGTCTGAGTAAATCCTACAATCGATTGTGTTATTGTTTGGATTCATTTTGTTTCGATAGTTAATGTATAAGAAAACACAACCAATCCGGATAAAGCAATTTTAAGTAAGCAAAGTTAATTTCGAAATTGTAGGCATCTTCTGAATATATGTACATAAATATTTGTGCTTACTACACACATATATATATATATATATGGATATAATGCAACACAAACTGAATAATCTTAATGCTCAAAGTGAAGCATTCAGAATCAACCATTTTGCCAAATCAAAATCCTAAAAACAAATCAAACAACTTTTTTGAATATAGGATGCTTTACGCCACTTAATGCAAGGAGTGTGGCCACCCACCTGCAAGTATGAGAGTTATGTTCAAGCTGCAACTTATTTTATAAGGCCTTTTTCAAGTTCCAAAAATGCAATGAATATTTACTTCTTTTCTCGTAGTGAATTAAATTAGGTACTAAAAAACTTTCAAACTTTCAAAAGCTACTACTAGTGCTCACTATTATTAACTTCAAATGCTTGATTTTGAACAATGATAATACTCTAGTGTTTCTGTCTCGGTTCACATGCAATTGTTCCTTTAAAGCACATCATCAAAATGGGTAAAATTATTTGGTTCAAACTTCAAACTATTACAAAGATCATTTCATTTGCCATAGAATTTCGAAAATTTTAATTTTGGGGTCGTGCACCAATTCAAAGTTGACATGTTTCCACTTGCAAATTTGACAATAAAATAGTAATTTCAACAGTATGGGAGTCTGCACCAGTAAATGAATGTTACCCTTCACTGTTTTTTATCTAAAAATTCTTGTTCTAAGGTGGACCACCAAAAAAACCAAATTTCAAATAATTCACTCACCTTCACGCTTTTCCTCCTCTGAGAAGAATCTTTGCAGAGTTTTTGTTCCTTTCTTCTCCCCCACAAATGGGCCTCCCCTTAGTAAAATAAAATAAAAATAAAACCAAAACAGTTCCACTCTGTAGAAAAGTGCACAAAACAAAATGTGGGTACGGATACCTCTTATCTATCTAGCTCTACTTTATCCCAAACTTGTACATGATTGATTTCCTCAATGAGTTATGCATGTTTACACGAATCAACAAAGTCACTTATCAGAGAACAAAAAGGGTACTCTACTCTATCCGCCTCAAGGTTTTTCTCTCTAGTGGTTGTTGTATTCATCTAAATATGAACTATATGGTATAGCCTTCTGCTTGTAATTTAATGTATAAAATGTCTCCTAGTATACATGTCGCTTGCCTAAACTTGGGTTCTCATTATTATTCCCTTATGGTACGTGAGGCCCTCATAGGTCACATCAACCCTCCCCCATCTACACTTGGAATAGTTAAGTTTACTGGTTGGGCATATTTTTGGCCCACAAGTAACTCCACCGCTAGCTCTTACCATTCCAAGGTTAAAATACACAAATAGGGGTAAAAACCAAAACATTATTCAGAGTAATACCAGAGGTAAAATTATCACATTCTCAACAATACGTTTGTCTCCATATCCTGCAATATCCAAACTTATTAACTGGCTACTACCTCTTCACGAGAAACTTTGTGTGAAATACACAAAGGAAAAAAGACAACATACCGAATATAAGGTTCATCCATAAACGACATTCTAATTAGTGGTTAGCACTTTTAATGAGCCCTCAAAATATAATAAGGATAACAGAAAAATAAAAAAGCAGATAGGAATAGGAATATAGGATGATATATGGTGTGTGGTCAGCAGAAAAAGGAGCTGGGGAGTTTAATTTTGGGGGTCAGAACTGAGAACTGAGAAATGAGCAGGGAATGGACAGTGGAAGAAGGAGGTCAACTAGGCTTGGCCTCACAGACTCACTGGCCACTGCTGTTCTCACCCGCATCTCATAAATATTCTTCTTAGTCCTCTGCCTCTGCCTTCTGCACACACTCTCACATGTACCCCTCAACCTCATTTGCCTCTTCCTTTTTCTTTTTCCTTTTTTCATTTATATATATACATATATATGCTCATTATTACCAATTACAATTTTTTTATTCTACTATATACATTAGGGGTGGCAATTCGGGTTACGACACGACGACACGACACGAACACGACACGATTTTTTGCGGGTTAGGGTTGAAGAAAAAGGGTGCGGGTCGGGTTCGGATCGACCAGCCTGACACGAATAAAAAAAACGGGCCGGGTTCGGGTCAATCGGCTTGACACGAACTTGACCCGTTTGACCCGCCAACAAATATATATATATATATATAATTAAATTATAAAAATATTTTTTATTTAATTTATTTATGACTATTCTTATAGATATATTTAATTTGTACAATGTAAGTTTTGGGATTATAAGTTATTAATTATATTTATAAATTACCCCTAATTTATTTATTTTAAAATGAGACAATAATAGCCTTAGAAAAAGAAAATATAAGTAAAAAATACGGGTCATAGCGGATTGGCGGGTCAAAAACGGGTTGAGGGGTCAAAATCGGGTTGTGGGTTGAATGTTATTCACCAAAGCGGGTTGTGCGGGTCGGGTTCGGGTCAACCCGTTTTAGGTGCGGGTCGGGTTAGTGTTGATGGTTTTCTGACACGACGGGTCACGGGTCGGGTTCGGGTTGACATAATTTATGTATATATTAGACTTCAATCCGACACAAACCCGACCCGTCGACACGAATTGACACCCCTAATATACATGTTTGATTCATTATGTACAGTTGGAGACACCATATACCATTAATCTTTATGAAGATTAATTAAACTTACTCTTTTGCAAATTATTTTACAATGAAAATAAAAATGAAGCCAAGTAACGCAGGCCAAGGGATGATTCTCGTTAAGTTTGACTGTGTATTGGGAGACCGTGAGGGTAATGCCTCCAAGAACCGCACGCCCACTAAACAAAACCTTATTATTATTATTATTATTATTATTATTATTGCATAATATTAATAAGATTGGGAAGATGGTAACAAACAAAAAAACAAACATAGTTGTTTGAAATATCTGTGATATATTAAGGTTTTGATTAGTTTGCAGTTTCCTAGATTCCTTGTTCCCCTACACCGGCCTTCTATACGCCTTGAAGTGCTCCATCCATATATATATATATATAGTATAATTATATAAGAAATTACATATACTATTTTTCCATGCAAACACAACAAATTAATATGTTCTTAGTAGTATAACTTTTGTTTAATAACATAGAAGAATCTGATGAGCCACTAACGATAATCTTTGCTTGTTCTTACTCATCGTAGTTTACGTGTAACTCAATTTAAGGCTTTGTCAATAGTACCTTAAAATATTACTATGCTTAGCTGGCTTCGTCAAACTGATTTTTTATTTTTCATTTTTAATTTATTAATTTTTGAAGATTGTGGTTGCTTCTTCGGCATGAAGAATAGTCAAAGTTGTAGAACCGTTTAAACTTATAGTTTATTATAATTATTATTAATAAAAAGGGGCAAATGACTTTATATGTTATGCTAATGTTAATTTAAAAATTGAGGAGAGGAGGACTGGGAAAGAAAGTTGTGGTGCAGTCCGACACGTACGTACGTACGTGTGGATTTAAACGAACCACTGCAACTTTGCAATATTTGGAACCCGCACGAGCACCATTATGCACCCCAAGCCCCCACCCCCAACTTAAACACCAACGGCTCGGATTCCGCCACGTGGACGGACAATCAGATCTCTTGATCTTACGGACAACGCCCTAAATGGATCGGTTAGGAGGGTTTAATTGCATCCAAAACCAAACTAATGGGGTATTGGCTTTACTTTATTATTTAGGAGATGACTACGGCGTCCCTACGTAGGGTCATGTCTTAATTATCGTTGGATGGGAATCTGTGGGGAATAACGGGAATCTGTGGAGACTCTATTTATATACAGATTCCCATCCAACGGTGAATAGACAAGGCCCTACGTAGGGGCGCCCTTACTGTAGACGCGCTCATTTATTTACTTCCTTTAAAAAATAAAAAATATTTTTGTGATTATGTTTTTCATAGGTGCGTCTACAGTAGGGGCGCCCCTACGTAGGGCCCTGTCTATTCATCGTTGGATGGAAATCTGTATATAAATAGATTCTCCACAGATTCCCATCCAACGATAATTAAGGCATGACCTTACATAGGTACGCCCATCTCCTTTTCATATTATTAATAATTACATTATATTCGAGAAAGGGTCTGCCGGGCAGCTGGTGGGTCAGAGAGGCGGGCAGCCCGATTTGAGTGATGTCATCGGGTCCGTTTACATTCTTTCTGGGCCTTAGAGCTGTCACTGTCAGGTCCATCAGGGCAGCCCAGTGAGGCCCCCAACTCCATATAAACCTCGCCGCTCACTCCACTTTTTCCCATTCATTCATTCGTTCGTTCATATTGCTTACCTTACATACATAACAATATATCTCTTCTCCATATCTTCTCTCTCTCTCTCTCTCTCTCTGAATTAGAATGAAGGAGCAAGAAAAACTCTGGAGGATAAGAGCAACACACAAGCTTCTCCAAGGTAAATATATATCTATATATACACATATTATACATATTTTATGTACAAATATGAAAATATATGGTGTTGTGGAAGCTTAATCCAAGTGAAATATTGTGCTAAGATTACTTTAATTTATATCCATGATGCATGATCTATAATAATCTCCTTGTCAAACTTGTACTGGTTTTTTTTTTTTTTTTGTTTTTTGTAATAGATATCAAATATTTCTCGGCATAAAATATTTTTTGTACTTAACACATGTAATTTAAATATTTTTGCTTATGCTTGAAGTAATTTCTTTTCCTAGTCACAAAAATTTGGTACTATATATATTAGTTTTTGCAACTAATTACGTTACCAATATTAACTTTTGCAGATCATCTTGAGAAAGACAACATGATAATCATGATAATGACCATGATTAAGTACCCTTCTCATGTAATCCAGGGGACAGATCAAATTCTCTTTGGGAGCCAATTTGGAATAAGTAAAATTAATTCCATTTTGGTTGGTGCCGGTTCACCCTAATCGGGTGCGGTGCTATCCTACCTGAGCTTTGTATTTCTCCTACTTTTTTCTTCATCCAACCTATTCCTAATCTTTTTCATTTTCTTTCTTCGTTCTGAATCTTCTTGACCTTGTAAGACCTTTTCTTGACCTTGTAAGACCCCGTCTTATATCTATTGTCTTTCTTTTCTCTTTCGTCGCAAACTCTGCATCAGTGTTCACTGATATTGAGTTTCACAATCCTTTCTCCCTGTTTCCGACCAACTCATCTTCTCCTTCCTTGTCTATCCCTCCTGAGCTTTTTAAATTTAATTATAGTATAGCCTTAGATTAGCTATAATAATCAATAATCCCTACTTAAAACTATCCCATATATAGAATTACTCCTCATTTCTGAAAGCTTCATCAAGCAAGGACGCAACAAGTGCTGAAGAACTTAAATTTTCAACTTGGGTTTACTTTTTTTTTCCTTTATTTTATTTTATTTTTTAAAATTGTAGGATTTCCAACATAAATATGTACTATAATTTTCAGAGGAAAAAAAGTGAATATATAAAAATGTATGGCAGTTGGTGGTCCTTTAGTTAAAAAAAGTAGTACTTGAGAGTATTAATAACATAAATCTTGCTTTTAGTGGGGAAAAGAAGAGTGTCTTACTTATTCTGTTAAGGCAATCAATATTTTTGAATTGTATTGTTATTATTATAACTATTATTATTGTGGGATCAGAAAAATGCAGTAGTTGCAGAAGAGATCAGGGGGGAGGGGGCAATATCATGATTCATCAGTTTCGTTGTTTTATATGTTGTTGCTCTGATCAGTTAATTGTAAGAAAAGTTTTGTGAAGAGAAAGCGAGGAGAATAAGTATTCTCTCTCTCAGATCTGGTGAAAAAAAAAAAAGAAAAAAGAGTTTCCCCCTCGTGACTGCTCTTCTGTACAAAATATCCACTGTATTATTGGAGTGCTATAAGGCCTGAGAGAATAGAGAGATAATGCCTTCCTCTTTCTTTCTTTCTATCTTTCTTGCAATAAAGACTTTTTTGTACATAGAAAGTTTTTCATGGAAAAAGCTGATTTGCCCTTATTAATGCCAGAAACCTCCTCTTTTTTTTATTTTTTATTTTTATTTTTATTTTTTTGTGATGACTTTGGTGATCAGCTGCTGCTGAGAGAAGAAAAACTAGAATCCCAAAAAGGGTAGAGAGAGAGAGAGAGAGAGAGAGAGAGAGAGAGAGTTTTGAGAGAGACATTCAATTTGATTCCCTCATACTTTATATTTTCTTTTGTATAAGACATGTGCAATCAGGATAAAAAAACTGACCAAATCATAATTTTGACTGCTGCAATATCATTTGTCCTTATGTTTAGATTTTACCCCATTCTTTTCCATAACCTTGTGTTACATCATGTGCACAAATAACATTTTTCTGGGGAAAAAAATAACATGCCTATTATGATAACGTGTACCTTATTAGTGCATGCAGATCATATTATTCGATAATTAAGAAGTAAAAGGAAATTAGAGAAATGATATAAATGATCACAACGGTCAATTTCCTATTAAAGCAAAGGGAGAGTTAATTCATTGATAATTAGGCCAAAAAAGAAAGGTAAAAAGTAAAAATAAAATAATAAAATAAAAATAGTGTTTTCCCTTTCCTATAAAATAGCTATAGCATCACATGGGCTTGGAAAGAACACAATTTGGGATACTCAGACAGCTACCTGAAAACGCGGTCAAGTTCTCATGCAAAGGAATACAGATAGTGACCCTTTAATGTATATTATTTTTTAATGTATATATGAGTATATGACTATATGATATTGCTCGCAAACACTCAAGCTAGATATCATGATGATTCCAAATGAATTGGTGCTCTTTTTCTTTTCTTTTTTACCATTTTTCAACATTGCATATTATTGATCCAAGATTCCCAATCGCTACGTAGCTTGGCTTGGAAGTACGTGTCAACAATATCAACCCCAAAGCACTTTTCTGGGTTAGTAGACATTTTTACGCACACAATATAGTTCAGATAATTCCCAACGCAATCATTTCAACTTATTAATCATGACCAAAATTTACGTGTATACATATTTATGGCCCTAACTTGTATGAATGAACTTTAGCTTGAAAATTTTACTTCTCTAAATGATTTTCTTAATTTTTCGTAATTTTCATAGGAAATTAATGTCACACTCACGGCTATTAGCTAGAAAACTCATGATGAGCAAACACAAAGGAGGAAATAAAACGTGAAAAATGAACAATGAGAAAACTCGAGAAAACAACATTTAACATGTACAAAGAAGTGATGCATTTCACTCAGTTAGAAATTATCATATAGAACTTTACAGGTGTTTGTACATGACAAGTTAGTTATAAAAATTAGTTTCATAATTAAGGTGTGTGACTCCTTAACCTTACTTGATTGAAATTTTTTTTTAAAAAAAAAAAAGAAGCAATGATATGAGTAGCATTCCAAATTATTATTATTATTATTTTTTTATTTCACAAAACAGTCAAAAGTAGAAGATCCACAGCAAAATTGGATTTTGGTACTAATTATTCGCAAGAGGGTCAGAGAGTAGCGACTGGTAGAGCAAAACAATGATGATGTCCACAAGTGGGCGTTGAAAAGCCGAACTCCTTTAGCCATGTCCACCAGCACCAGGGTCCACTCCAGGGTCCATGCCCAGCCCTCCCCACATGATTTCTCCCTCGTATCCCCCATTTAATTCTATTTTGTGTTAGAATATTAGGTCTCACCAAACATTTGGGCCCCCCTTCTATTCTTTCCACCTTTTCCCTTATTCGTTCGCTTTTTAAAAAATAAATAAATAAATAAATGTATAATAGAAATTGTTATAGTATTAGAATATATGTATATCGCTCACGAGTTGGATTGCCCGTATATTCTTATTAACGAGATGTGTACGAATGTCGAGAAGACATTCTTTCTTGTCATACCACCTAAGGCTTTTTTTGGTTCCTTGATAGTTATTTCATAGCATTATTGTGCTTTTGAAGTAGTAATAATAATAAATTATTGTCTTGTGGAGAAATTACAATAGTTAATTGTTTTGTAACTACTACATGCTCTTGAATAAAACAACATTAATGGAACTTTTTAGTTTTTTTAAGAGTGTTTTTTCGGGGTTGTGTTGCCCATTATCACGTCTAGCTAGTTGCAATTGATACCTTTGTGCTATAATATAACTCTTTTTTGAAAAAAAGAAAGAAAATCATTATTCCTTTGACTACCTTTTTAGGGAGCCTGAATATTTATATTTGTATATTTTCAGCATTAACGCTTAGAGTTTGACATAAAGTTCTACTTCAACTGTTTTTTTAGTGTTCTGGTGTCCTATCACAACATTTTTGGACTCGAATATTTATTTCAAAAATATCCCTTTTTTTTTTGTTTAACTTGTTTGATAAATCACCAATTGAACGACATTTATTTTCTTCTTTTTACTTCATAAAATCAGTGATTCACTTGATTTTTCTTTTAGAAAAAAAAGACAGTTTTTTTGTTTCTATTGTTCAAAACAATCGAGGCTCTTGCAAAATAGCCCATTTTTGGGCCTCTTAAAATAGATAGTGAAAATTAGGCAAAACACGATATTTTAGGCAAAAAATTAGAGATATACGGTGGTGCTGAGTTTTTGCTATTGTCGTATAGTTTTATTTAGAAAAATGTCATTTTTTATTTATTTGTTTAGATCTAAGGAGTTTGTAATTCTGAATAGTCCCACATCCAATGCGATGTGAAAGAGGAGCTGAGAATGTCGATGATGAATCTTATGAGCCAATCGAAGCCTTGCAGTCCTCTAAGCTCAAAGATGCCCTCGATTCGAACCTGTCCAAAATAGTTCTATCAAAAAATTGAGATGACCCGTGTCACCTACTTTCTCGAAGAGAGGGAATGACAAAATCGAAAACCTAGATGAGATTATGAGGCATAACCATCAATTATTTCTTCCATTAACTTTAGCTTCTTTTTTTTTTTTTTTTCTTTTTTGGATTTTTTTGCTAATTTGATCTCTTTGTTTAAATCTAAATAACATTGAATAAGCATAAGCATCTCACATTTACTTGTAAGTTTGAAAAATATTTTTTGGGTTTTTGATTAATTGAATTGAAAAGTTATAGAATGGAATGTAAATAAATATGGAGAATTTCGTTTGCAGAGTTCCATGGAGTAGATTTGGTGCTTTGGATCTTGTAACACCCTCTTAAAGGCTAAGGATGGTTCTCGATTTTTCTCTTTTTTTGTTTTTAACTGGCAGCTTTCTAGCTCTTTGTCTCATTTGAAAATCATTTTTATTTATTCTGCTAATTATAAATTTTGATAGCTTTGAATAAAATTCTCCTATTGATGTCATAAAAGTAGTTTATGATGTTTGATTAGATATTGTTACTTGGATAGTCCTCCAAGTTATAACCATAACAAAATGTAGATCTTTCTACTATTTTATATGACGTACTAAAATTTTAGCTTTGTTTGCATATGGTAAATATGGGAGCTTTCTACTAATCTGTATTATTCTTCAAGTTCAGAATATCCTTGTCATAAAAATTGTGTTATACTATATAAAAAGTTTGCAACATTCAATACTATAATAGTATAGAAACTTAAATTATGTGTATTTTCTTCGCGCCCGATCATATATTATAATTATATAATAATTATGGTAAATCTCTCTCATATCTTTTTTTTTTCTTCAACGAAATTACGTAATAATCAAATTAACAGTAACCAGTAACCAAATTACACAATAATTAGATTAACAGTAACCAATAACCAAATTGTGTAGTAACCAAATTAACGATAATCAGTAACTAGGAACAAAATTACCAATAACAGTAACTAGTTTGGAAAGTGCACTGAAATAACAATTGGAACCTATATCATTTACTGGTTACCAAATGTTTTAATAGGTAACCAGCTTGGAAATTAGTCATCAATCTTAAATTGGTAACTATAATGGTAATTGGAAGCTAGATTGGTTACTAGTTACCAAATTAGAAATCGGTCATCTATCTTGAAACTAGTTATCAATCTGGTAACTGAAAGCTAGATTTGTTACTGGTAACTAGATTGATAATAGTAACTAGATTGGTAATAGTAACCAGATTAGCATCTAGAAGTTAGATTAGTTAATAGTTACCAAATAGAGTAACTAGTGTTTTAACTAGTAACTAGTAACCAGTTCAAAAACTAGCAAGAAATCTTGGAACCAATAATCAAATTGATAACTAGAAGCTAGATTGGTTATTGGTTACCAATTACCAATTGTTGTAATAGGTACCTAGTAATTGGTCACTAGTTTGAAATTCAGTAATGAGGAATATGACTTAATTTGAAAAAAAAAAAAAATTGAAAAAGGAAAAAAATGAAAAACAAAAATTCATAAAAAAGTTATCAAATTGGTAACTAGTTACTAGTAACTAAATTGGTAGCTAATAACTAGATTGGTTTCTGAAAAAAAAATTTTGAAAATAGTAGCTCATTATCCTACAAAGTAGTTAACATGAATTATTAAAAAAATACAAGCAAAAAAGGAAAAAGTAATGAAAAGAATGAAAAGAAACCAAAAAAAATAATAAGAAAAAGAGAAGAGCATGGCTCAATGAAAAAAAAATAGAAAATGAAAAAAAAATTTTAAAAATAAGAAGAGATGAACTAGTACTCATTAACCAAATTGGTTACTTGTAGTCACTAACTAAATTGGTAATTAATAATAAGTAACTAAATTGATAATTGATAAGTAGATTGGTTTATAATGACCATTCACTAATATTATAATTAGTAACCAGTCATTAGTAACTAGTCATCAATCTTTATAAATAGCCATCAATTTGGAAACCAATAACAAGTTACCAGCTATCGATCTTTATAATTAGCCACTAAAAAAAAAAAAAAAACAGTAACTAATAACCAATTTCAGTCATTGTAACTAGCCACTAATATCGAAATCAGGATTGATATTGTATAGAAATCCGAAACTAGTAAATGGTAACCAACGTGATTACTGATGGCTACTGTTTGGAATTCATAGCTATTCTTGTCACTAGTAACTGGTAAATAGTCACCAATCTAAATGGCTATCATTCTAGAAACTAGTAACTAGATTGGTTACTAGTAACCAGTACTAGTAACTGGTAACTTGTCACCAATTTAATTGGACACCAGTCTGGAAACCAGTAACTTAAATGGTTACCATAGTTTACTAAGTACTTATTATTTATTGAGATAATTAAAAAAATTTTATTCTAGTCACGAGTAACCATTAAAAAGTCACTAGTCTACGTGGCTACCAGTATAGAAACTAGTAATTTGATTAATTACTAGTAACCAATGTTGGTAACCAGTAACTTATCACCAGTTTAACCTAAATGGTTGCCATAGTTTACCAAGTACTTATTACTTATTATTATAACTAAAAAATATTTATTCTAGACACTGGATAATTGGTAAAAAGTCGTTAGTCTAAGTGGCTACCAGTCTAGAAACTAGTAGCTAGATTGGTTACTAGTAACCAATATTGGTAACTAGTAACTTGTCACCAATACTGAAAATCAGTAACTTAAATGGTTACTATAGTTTACCAAGAGTTAGTGCTTTATTTATTTTTCTTTAAAAAAAGAAAAGGAGAGGAAAAAAAGAAATTAGAAAAAGAGAAAAGGGGAAAAACTACAGGAACGATTTTATTTTATTTTTTAAAAAAGACCAAAAAAGGAGAGGGATGGACATGGTTCCATAAAAAAGGGAAAAAAAAAAGTGAAAAAAAAAGAGAGGAACTAGTAACTAATACGAAATTGGTAACTAATTTTTAAAAAAATGATAATCTTGTAAAGAAAAACATAAATAGAAGAAGTATTAAAAAAGAGGAAAAGAAAAAAGAGTTAAGAAGATGAAAAAAATATATATATAACGAGTGAGAAGGGGTTTCATGAAAAATAATATATATATATATAAAAAAAAGAAAACAAAAAATAAAGATGAAAAAAACAAAGAAAAAGATAAAATGAATTTGAGAAAGTGTTGAGTTTCGAACCATGAGTTGTTAGGAAGAAAATAAGGTATGTTGGCTTTAGGTTTTAGTCACAGATGGCTTTTACTACAATTTTACCACTTTTTGTGAAGTTTGAAAAAGTTCGGCTTTATTACAAGTTTGCCATCTCATTTTGAGATAATATTTTGAAAAATGCCATTCATACACCGTATGAAATTGTATTCTTTTTACGTACTGTATTTCTCTAATTCTTTTCAATTTTTAAAGGGAAAACTCATAAAAACCCAAATAGATATTCCATTTTTCGGATATTGTCGTAAAATAGCCGCTACATGACTATATCCATGTATATGCCAAATGCAAAATCTGTTTACCTGGTATAAAATTGTACACATATCGTCATATCCGTTTAAATACCTGGTGTAAGCTTGATTATATTATTTAGCTATGAAAAAAGGGGACATTTATCGAAATGAAGACGGAAAAAAACAAAATAAATAAGAGAGACCGTTGTGATATTTCAAGGATATCTTTTGTTATGTGTCAACTAGTTGAGTTGAGTGGGCCTTTACTTTTGAGGAAATTAGGCTGAAAATAAATTGGGCCTCCAGAATATGTGCCAGAACAAAAAGTCGACCAATACTCATTTCTTAGGTAAATTTACACATAGATGCCCGTCTTCCTTTTAGTTTTAATAGATTCATACCTATTTTTTTGGACAAATATAAACCACGTGTATAAAGTCTATACCATAGGTATACCTAGAATTATTTTTTAATTTATATAACACAGATTATACATGAATGTATACCTAAAAAATGGTATGAAACTATTGAAATGAAAAGGGGCATTGGTAACATATAAGGCAAAAAAACTGGTACTGGGCCTATATTTCACATATGTGAGCAATGAGTCTACTCACTATCTTTCAATGTTATCTTCCTATCGGTCTTACCTTGTGCTTGCCACAGGGACTATTAATAATAAAGAGAAAACTAACTAGGTGACCAATTTTTTAAATGGTTTAAGTAGATGTTCATATTTTAAAAAGTATAGTTAAATGTTAATTTTTTTTAAAGTTTTAGTTGTGAAATATTTTGTATTTCTATTTTTATCATTAAGTGAGTTAGATATATAACTATAAAGTTTTGAATTTGGTGATATATTAAGTTTTGGACCAAAAAGTAGTCAAATAACTAGCCAGCTATTATAAAAAGAGGCCTGAGTCATAATCTCTACTGATGGCCCAACAAACATTCCCAAATTAAATGATTCTGCAAGGTATGGATGATATACAAATATATCTCTATATATATAAACATTACAATTCAAACTTTATACTTCAATATTAGAGGCACGGTGTAATCACCAAAGCCTATCCCCAAGAAAAGAAAATAAAAAATTGAGAAAGCCTATCACCACGGTTATAAATTATAATGACAAGTGAAAACTATCTGTAGGTTCCCTATTTTTTTTTTCTTACACATCACTCCATGACATCAAAATTTTAAATATTAGTCTTGGTCTTTTCACACATTCCATCTTAGTGGTGACTTGTGCCCATTTAGTGATATTTACTGACCTAAGGCTGATCTGGTTTTCTTAGAGGCCTACATCTTTTTCCTGTTCTTTCTCTTTTTCTTCTAAAAGGAGCTTAGTAAACCTTGATAGTTGAGTGATAATATCAAAGATTAGAAATTTATTTACTGCCTTCGTTGTCATCCTTTCCCTAAGAATATCCCCTCACCATGTCAAAACTACTATACTGTGAACTAAAACAGAACCTTTTTCACCTTCAGACTTCGATATCACTTGTTCTCTTGACTAAATCTTATTCTGGATTCCAGATCAGACAGTGACTGATGATGTGTATGCAAATTCAAAATAAGATTAAAATAAGCAAAATGTCATCATGACTTAATGTCGTTGTTATCGATCATAGGTACACAGTTTAATTTAAATCGGATAGAAATGATTCCTTTCTGACTTACGATTATAACCAAAGATGAAAGATAAAAAGCAAAAGATTAACCTAATTACGGTAAAACGAAGCTGGCAATTGAAAAAGAGAGAGAGGAGTTCACGTGTCATTGTCATGGTTTTATTAATTATCGAGTTGATAAAATGGAAAAAAAAAATAAGTATTTTTGTGTACCAAGTTTAAGCTCATTAGTTCCTCACACAACAATGCATATCCCATGATCTACGTAATGCCTGGATTATTTTGGTTCTTCCTATCCTTTTCGGTTCCACTGCCATTGGAGAATATCGAAAGAGTGTTGCTTTGTTTAGTAAATAGTCTTGGCTTTTGGTCATTTTGGTTGGTCGCTCAATTATTCTAATCTAAGTTCAATATTATGTGCCAAACCAAAAAATGGACAAAATTATTTATTATTTAGCTTTGGGAAACCTTCCCAACTGTTAACCACAGTGGGACTAGTATACATGAAATTCCATTATATTCTATCATTTTTTTCCCGTGTGTTGATCCTGATTATCATATCTTCGAATGAGCTCTACCTCAAACTATATTTAATGCATCTAATATACAAATATATTTGTTAGGTCCGTTAATCAGGTATTACCGAATACAATTAATTTTCAATTAATTACGTGAGGTGATAATGCGAAAATTATAAAAATAACACAAGAT
>JXTC01000060.1:391418-486023 GCA_002914845.1 Trema orientale | reverse complement strand
ATTCAGATCAAATATTTGGTCGCATGTTGTAACATGACTGTAAAACTGGTCATGTTGCAACATGAAGGTTGCCAACAGAATTTTACCCTTTCAATATTTATGTATTTATTTATATACATCATCTTTGATCCGCATTGTATATGCCCAAGGAAAATAAGCATAATCAAATACTCAAATTTGGGATGAAATTTTTACTTTCATAATTTGGGTTATTTAATTTAATAATTAAGATTTTAATTGCTTTAGGAAAGTTTTTTTAAGTAACAATTGATTTGATATAGTTGAATAAAACTTTGATTTCATCAATTTTGATTATCTCTGTGTCACATTTGGGTGGTTTCCAGCTACGTTAGGTTTTAATAATTTTAATTTTCTTAAAATTTCTAGCTTCCTATCAATAGATTAATCTTTTTAAATGAAAATTAGATTGTATATTGTTCTCATTTTCTAATTATTTTTTTTAAAAGATGTTTATTATTAAATTTATATATAAATTGGTATAATTAGAATTCAAATTTCTTCCCTCACACACACTCTAAACTCTCAAGGATTCTATACCAATTGTGCTAGCCTCAAATCTCCATTAGCGAAAAAGAGGGGTACAACATGATATCATTTTCTAATTATCATGGTATTATGAATCAATATGATTGTAAATGCTCTATAAGCGGTATTTATCATTCGAAATTAATTAATATAATATTTTGCTTCAATTGGTTTATTAGTACATATAATTAGGCAATTGGTAGTAGGACTTCAAAGTTAATATTAGTAACTATTCCATGTTTGAAAAGCATTAACTATATATAGTTTGAGTTATCAGTGCAAGTGCTACTGACATAAACAAAGGAAGATTCCTCGGTAATTTAATGATGACCAACTCGATAGTTTTATCCATATATATATATAGAAATATTATCTTCCCCACCAACGTGTATGTAGATAATATTTTTCCTTTGTCTTTGCTGGCAATTTCCATAATTAATAAAAGCGACTATATTCTCTGCAATCATTTTCAGTCACACTAGTTGTAATTTCACATATATTTCCACGTAATTTTCTCTTCACTTATTGAGTTATTTTTTTGGGTATACACACATATGGGGACTGCCTCCTTTCTTTCCTATTTATATTAAAAAAAAAAAACTCTCAATTATTATGTTTTCCTTTAAAGAAATTAATTGAAATTACGTGATTTTAAATTGTATATAATTGGATTTAGCCAATCATTATTTTTGGGGGAAAAAAAAAAAAATTCATAGTAAGCTGTATATAAAATTAAAAACTAGTTGTGTATGTTTCAATTTGTTTTTTATTTTTATTTTTTTAAATTCAGAAGTGTGGGGTTGCAACTTTGCCATTAATAATTGTTGGTTGGGCCCAAAAATCAGCAATTCTCAGTGGGATAACTCGCTCTGTTATTCTGATACATGTAAGAAAATAAATGCATATCCAACAAAAAGAAAAGGCTATAAATAACAAAATCTCAGGCTTATATTTATGATTATTTCTCTCTAAAAAATAAAAGAAAAAGAAAAAAAATGATGCTGGCTCATTTTTTTTTTCTTTTTTCCTTTAATTTCAGGTGACATATCGCCATCACTTTTTTTCATTCTCGACCGCATAACACCAACTCGTACGCACATATAGATAAATAATAATGCACATACAACACCAACTCGTGCATTATCACGTATACATATACCTTAATTTATACACATAGATGTATTTATTTATAGATATATAGACCATAAATGTTAGCCATATGTTTTTATATTTTGTTGGATTTTGAATTTAAATAAACTGTTGGCTACAAATTGGACCCCAGAAAATGATGGTTAACCGCCAACTGAAACCAAGGTAGGCGTTTGCTTCTCTCAGTATTATTGTTTAATCAGTCTCATCCTTTGGGCCAGTGGCCCATTCTTGCAGGTCCATCTGACCTATTAATTTTGCTGTGACCTAATAAATTCAAAATAAATAAATATATCCTTTCGAAAAAATGATTATAATTTATTTTTTAAGCTGAAAAATGAAAAAGTTAATTGTGAATGTGGTTAACTATTTAATAATATTAATCGTTCTAGAAGAGTTAAGGGTATGATTCCCTTTATATACCTAGCTTATTAATTAGGTTTCTTATTATATGCCCTACTATATATAACATAAATGGGAAAATTATTTTATGCTTGGTTGTTGAGATATCACGGTATTCTATCGTGGGAAGACTATTTACTCTAATATTTTTCATGATGGTCCATCATTTTCCTGTCTATGCAGCTACATTTTAAAGGCTAGGTTCATAGGCCAGTCACACTTTGATTATATATTATATAGAAAATTAGAAATCTAGGCTCCTCATGTACACTTTTTTTTTTCTTTCCTAATTTTCATGTTTCTTTCGCCTCAGTCAACCAATTGAATTAGAATACAATGTTTGCCTATTTCTACTTTTCCTCCTATCACTAGTATATTTACATATTCATGTGTCATTTTTCAAAGGAAAATAAAATTAGTGCATCATTTTCCTTATACACTATTTATAAGTGTAAAATGTACCATATTGGCATCTAAGGGAAAGCATTATTTTACAAGTTTCTTGTTTTCATAATTTAGGTACTATGTACCTGTTCAGACACATATACGTTTGCCCCTGACTCGTATATATTTATATATATAGTTTCTTATATCATCAAAACCAATTATGGTCCTTCCATAATCAAAATTGTACGCATCTCTGTCGTCTTAGCTAATGTATTATTGATGGGACCAAAACTATAGCCAGTTGCAAAAATATCAAGTGCTCATGACCTTAGGACAGGGACCGCTAGCAGAGAGGCCAGAGAGGTCAGTGGTATAGCTGGGAATAAGAATAGTAACTGTAACAACTTTCACACACATTCTTTTTTTAATTATCAAAAGAAAGAAAAAAGAAAAAGACTTTCACACATTTTTCTTGATTTTATCTCTTCTTTTTAAATTTCTTTTTGACATTCAAACTTTTTTTTTAACACGTTTTCAAACTTTTCAAACTTAAGAAAAAAAATAAAAAAAAAAGACTTAAAAAAATTTTTATTTTCTTTTAAAAAAAGACTTTCACACATTTTTCTTGATTTTATCTCTTCTTTTAAATTTCTTTTTGACATTCAAATTTTTCTTTAACACGTTTTCAAAAGAGATAATGGAAAAATAAAACTAACAAATATTATTAGTGAAGTACTTAATGTTCGATGTGACTAAGAATTGGAAGAATTGTAAAGGGTTACTAGAAAATGACTGGGAAAAGAAAAAGAAAGAAGAAAGAAAGAAAGTGGAATCCTCTTTCCTTTTCAATTTAATATTTCGGCATTTGCCATTGAAATAAGTGCAAGACCTGTGGACTTGCATGGGAATGCAAACCCAGAAGAAACCCCATTGCATTGCTCCTTTGGTGGTCAACAATTAGCAAACCAATTTTCTTTGTTTCACATATAATTATATCTAAATTTGGTTGGAGATTAGGTGCTCCTAATTAATATTCCTTCTTGAAATTCCTCCCCTTTATTATGATTACCACATTTAGGACACATGATATCATATACTATATTTACTTCAAGGTTGGTCAATTATTGGTTCATTTGTTGGATACACCATAATTAATGTTAGCACATATAAATAGTTTTATGCTTCCTAGTCCATATATATCTTGAAAATTAGAGGACATGTTGGGAAAATGGGTCAATTTTTTTTGAGATGGGAGGTGAAGTTGGTATCTAGAAATCCGGCCTATAAATATGATTCTCTACGTGGGAACCTAAATCCAGAAACTTATTACATAGGAGCCTCCACATTAGAAATCAGCGGCCTATGACCAATGGTCTATTAAAGGTCCTTTTTGCTGCAAATGTTGTAACTTCATGGCCTATCTATATATATATATATATATATATATATACACTTTTCTAATTGCTTTTTCTTTTTGAAATAAAAAATTAATAAAACAGAAGTACAAAATAGAAAAAGAAAAAAAAAATTAATGCGGGTAGATAATAGATATAGAAAGGATAGGTGAGTAGTCCGGAAAATAGTTACTTGGAGACGAAGCATGGAATATATTGGGGGAGAAAGATGGTAGTTAATTGACAACAAAGGCTGCAATTAATACGAAGAGAACATATTATATAAAATGGAGTCAGTGTGGAAAATTCAAGTCAATGAGATTGAAAGTCAACGTTCTTGTGAGACAGCAATCCGCTTCTTAATTGCTAGTTGTACTTCACCCAAAAGTCTACGATCCCTATCAACTCACCCCATCGATATAATATATCCCTCATTACAACAAGAGAAGTGAAAAAAAAAAAAAAATTCATTTTATTAATGATAATATTTTTAATCCCATCCCTTCACATAGATTCTCTCCCTTTCTCTCGTGCATAAATACCCCATATCATATCACCACTTCTCCACACCAAAAGCTCTTTTCTTTTATTTTCTCGTCTCTCTCTCTCCAACCCAAACACGCCCTTCAAAGTTGAAAGTGAATACAATGGTTCTAGCCACTCCAAACCCAATTCTTCGAGGGGAGAAAGTAGAGGCCAATATTGAGCTTCCAACCATTGATCTCTTGGGGGAGAGATCAGAAGTGTCTAGGCAAATAGTTAAGGCTTGTGAAGAGTTTGGTTTCTTTAAGGTTGTAAACCACGGTGTCCCTCATGACATTATATCAAAAATGGAGGAAGAGAGCCTTAGCTTCTTTTCCAAACCGGAGGCCCAAAAACAGCTAGCTGGGCCAGCTAAACCCTTTGGTTATGGATGCAAGACCATTGGCTTTAATGGGGATATGGGTGAAGTTGAATACATTCTTCTTAACACCCACCCTCTCTCCATCGCTCACCATTCCAAAACCATCTCCAGTAACAACCCCACTAAATTCAGGTAAACATATATAGATAGTTTATTCCATATCATTATGCTAGCATTTTTTTATTTTTGGCTGGAAACATCTTTAGTTTTCGAACTCTTGTTCTTCATATTTGTACTTTATAAAATTTGCATGCTTTACTTTTACCTATCTATCTAAGTTCATATCTATATCTATATTATACTTATCATGTTGTGTGTATAAATTTGTACGTTCAAGTATGCTGAGATGTAGGTTATAGGTAAAATGTAGTACTTCATAGACAAATTAATGGTGATCCATCGGTGCATGCAATAAAGTCACCGATTGACTAGACCTTAGCTACTTAGAAAGTTGATGGAAAAACCAGGCGTTTTGTGTCTTTGACCATGTTTTCCAAATAATTCTTTTTATTTAGACCATGCTATGCTATACCTTAGTTACAGGTTCTCAGCAGGCGCGCGCGCTCACATATATATATATATATATATATATGGTTGCCAATGCAATAGATTTTTTTTTTTTACTTTTAAACAGGTATTTTTTTTAACCGTTGAATCATCGTTTAATGGTGATCTAACGGTTATAATAAAATGTATAAAAAGACGTGCATCGTTAACGTTTTTTCTTTTTCTTACTTGTTACAATAAAAAAATATGTATATTAAATTTTCATTGACTAAATTGATACCTATACATGGATAAAAAAAAAAAGAAATACCTACTGACTATATATATATATATATTTGGTAACTTGTTACAAGATAGGCTCACAAGGATGAACCCATGTATATGTTTTTTTTGGTTTGTTTGAATTAGCATTTTAAAGGCTTTCTCGCCCTGGTATTTATAACCGTTTATCGAACTGTATTTGTCATTTTTATATATTTTTAAGTATGATATTATATATTTACTTTAATAAGAATTTAAGCCTCGATGTTTGGTTTTTTATTTCTTATTTATTTTTAATGAACGAAGTTTGGTTTTGTTTGTTTTGCATGGCCAGAGACTATAGGAAATCAGATGTACTCGTGAATTGAATTAAACAAGTTATTTCATATAAAACCTCACTTAAACTAATTTAAGCCTAATAATCGTAAAATCACTTTTATGATATTTTTGGTGTTGGTATGTGTTATATAAAATCACTCAACCTAGTCCACGAATTTCCTTTTTAAATTATTATTGCATATATTATGACAAGTAGACAGAGTCAAATAACAATAATAGAGTAATACGTGTATTCTTAAAGTGCCGTGTATTCTTAAATGCCTCCAACTGGGAGGAGCTCAGTTAGTTTAAGATTTTAGTGATGTGTGTGTGAGTTTGAGGGATCAGAAGTTCAAGTTTTGATAATATATGTTTGTAATATTTTCTTTTAACTCAAAATTAGTGTGTGTTTGTGATATTTTTCTTTAATTTTGTAATAAGTGATAATCATTTTTTGAGCTTCAGTTAAAAAAAAAAAAAAAAAAAAGTCTAGTAGCATTATTTATTTTTTTAAAAAAATCCCACTTTTTTCTGCTTGTGGATATTTGTTTCTCATTTATTTATTCATTTATTTTAAATAATAAGCTAAGAAGCCAGGTAGGGCTGAAACCAGTACAACGTACCGTCACATAAACAGATCGAGAATCTGAATGACTAGTCAGAGTTACATCAAGAAGGTCCAATCAAATCACAACCGAATATATAATTTTAAAAAGAAAAATGTGTCACGATATAATCTTCCTTAGAAAATCTTAAAAGACCGACCTCTCGAGCTCTCCTCTCCAAATAAGTAGAAGGGTACCTAGCAAAATGGAAGGTCGTGGTGGGGTCAGACAGTAGTATTATGTATACCCCAGAAAAAGGGTATCAGTAAAAATGTACATGTACTATTTATGGGGCACTAGTACTACTAGCTCCTGACTATAGCATGCCTTGTGCCTTTTTTTTTTTTTTTTTTTAAATTCTTTTTTCAATTTTTTCTAAAAATAAAATTTGGGTGTTAAATTTGTGATTGACAGCTTTACAGTGAGTTGGTACATTGAAGCAGTTAAGGGATTGGCATGTGAGATATTGGATCTGATGGCTGATGGGCTTAGGGTGTCAGATACAAAGCTCTTCAGTAGACTCATCAAGGACTCTGACAGTGACTCTCTCTTCAGGCTCAATCACTACCCTAACAATGACTACTGCTCTAAGGACAGGGACACGTCATCACCTCTCCCTCCCTATGATCACTCCAGGGTCGGGTTTGGAGAGCATTCTGACCCTCAGATCTTGACCCTTCTGAGATCCAACGATGTGGGTGGACTCCAGATATCTCTAGATGATAATGTGTGGGTCCCGGTCGCACCTGACCCTACAGCCTTTTGTGTTAATGTGGGTGACGTGTTACAGGTACCTACTACTACTGCTGCTACTCCTCTCTATAATAGTATAATATATTGGTGTCATGGTAATCATAACAATCCTAAAAAGTGACCTGGGAGATGGATAGATAGGGGGTGTTGGAAACTGACTGAAATCAATGTGAAAAGTGGGAGTAGTCACTGCACATAAACTGACTCCAGCCTTTTGCTTTGATTTGGGGGGGAGGGTCCCACTCTTGATTCTTCTAACCAATTACAGCTACTCTTTTTGTTGGGAACTGGGATTTTGGAATTGATGACTAACTATCCTTTCGGGGACCAAATGGGACTTGAATTTGGAAAAAGAAGAACACCTTCTTTTTTACGTTCCCATATTTGATTCTTCTTTTTTACGTTCCCATATTTGGTTACATTGCTTCAGATATTTTAATCCCCCCCCATTGTACTATATAACTTATTAAGTTGCGTTCTATATAATAACTATTGTCTAGGCAATGACAAATGGAAGATTTGTGAGCGTGAGGCATAGAGCAATAGTAACCAACTCGCACAAGTCGAGACTGTCGATGGCATATTTTGCGGCTCCAGCGCTAAACGCTTTGATTAGTGTTCCAAAAGAAGTGGTCACAGCCGAGAAGCCTCGTTTGTATAGGCCTTTCACTTGGGCCGAGTACAAGAGGACCACTTACTCTCTACGCCTTGGGGACACTCGACTTAACCTCTTCAGAATATGCAAAGATGATCCTCAAGTCTCTAATTAGCTTAAGCTATAGCTAGCTACTTAAGGCGAAAAAGTTCACATATATATATATATATATATATATACACTATGGCATAGTTGTTCATGTCTTGCTGGAGTTTGTTCGAGTTAAATGTAGGGTGCTTTGTAGTTAAATGTAGGGTGCTTTGTTAACTATCTTTTTCTTTTCCCCAAAAGTTTTTGTTCTTCACATGGTGAAATCTTAGTAACTGGACTGTACTGTATGTATGAAGAAGTGGGAAAAGTTTGTTCCTACTAATGTTAGTGGAAAATATTATTAACAGAGCTCTTGCATGGACAAATTCTGTTGGGATTTTTGGCAACGTACCTTACGTTGCAAGATATGAAAATATTCAAACCCTTTAAAGGAGTTTATAACATGTGGCTTGTATTTGGGTTCCAAAACTGGCCCCACATTGTCTATGAACTTATATAGGGAATCTTTTTAA
This sequence comes from Trema orientale, assembly GCA_002914845.1. Classification (NCBI taxonomy): domain Eukaryota; kingdom Viridiplantae; phylum Streptophyta; class Magnoliopsida; order Rosales; family Cannabaceae; genus Trema; species Trema orientale. The sequence continues at coordinate 477,579 of JXTC01000060.1, read as the reverse complement.
AACAAATATGATTGAAATCTGCGCAATTAAATTAGATTATGCATATATTTTTAAAACAGTGGCCCACAATTATGAAATAAACAAATTCAATCCTCTCAATGTAATTAACTTGATAGGCCTGAATAGTTGAACAGGAAATTTTTGTGCAACTGTGTAAAGAAAGAAGATTCTTCTTTCCATTGGGCTGTGTATTATTTATAAATCTAATATTCCCAATTGAGAAAAGTGTTTTTTAATTGTGGTCCATACAAATGGGTTAGGAGAAGAGGCTTCCCTACTGAACATATAACCTTCTAAATGGAATCAGCAGTAACTAAGCAATAATAACAAGGAATATTACACATTCTACATTCAATGTAGGCAACTAGGTCAATATAATATTAGAAACTAGGAAAAGTCTTCTTCTTATAAAGGAAGCCACCAACACAACCTGTTAGGGGTGTTTTGCAGCAGAGTGCTCTCATCTACTATAACTTTATAAAAATATGCAATGAGGAATATAGGGACATACAATATACACACAAAACATACTGACAATGATGTGGCATGTGTTTTGAGCCACTCGTGTACATAATAGGGTTCTATTTCAAAAATCATGCGTAGTTAAAATTAATGACATATCAATATGTGTATGTCTTGTGTGTATTTAGTACCATTCAAGTGCAATACTTATATGTAACTCATAACAGTATTAATACTATTCATCAAAATCTATTGAAACAGTTGCCAAAGTTAAGACCTTGAAAATGCCCTTTTCTTTTATTTTTTATTTTTTTTCTTTTCTCCCTTGTGCTTCCTATATGTTGGGTTAAAATGTTTTATAAAAGCTACAAAACCACGAAGAGAAACGAGTTTTGCTAAATTCTTGGCCGAAAGTTGAGCTCAAGGATGAGGCAACATGATTCATGCGAACATTTTTTATTTCAGTGGCTATCTTTGCTTCTCAGGAAGTTTAATTTTCTTGCAAGGACGTCAATTATAGATCACTGCAAAGGTTGGTAGCATACAATACCTCTGTATGGTCATGAATCAAAATACCTATTGATAACAATTTTCTTTCTAAATTCACATTATCTAAGCATGATAAAAGCAAGAAGGTACTAATTCAAATGGTACTCAAATAACTAAACCTGCAAGAGATGTTCATAATAGAAGAGTCCGCCATTGTCACAATTCTTACTCGCAGCTAAATCTGGCCATGAAGTACCACTTGGTTATGCTGCAAATGCTATGACATAAGGATTTATTCCTGCAATAATTAGAATATGTATATCTGAATATAGAGCAAGGATCATATTAGGCAAAACAACTTGGTTACGGAATCTTATTCAATTATTCATCAACAATATTGAAGGAACCGGCAACTTCATTTCAAATGAGGTAGAATACCTGTGACATACGTCGTCGGAACTGTGAGTTTTGTCACTATGTAAGTGCTACCACTGATGAAAATTAGAGAAGATATAAAAGCAACCCAACCATGAGCAATATTATATGGAGGTACAAATGAAAACAGAAGTCTCCATGGAGCCAGAAGTAACTGCCAGGAAATTCTTGTAGATCGCAGATACATAACATTTTCCCAATGCTTACGAAAACAAAAAACAAAAATTCTGATGAGAACATCCTTGCATAAGCACACAACTACATGATACTGAAAATAAATAAATAAATAAAAGAAAAACTCCTAGCATTCCAATAATCTAGTTCACAATGTAACATGTTAAAGTAGCAATTTAAAAAGAGAAGCTATTTAAAGGGACTAAATTTGGAGTTTGTGATAATGTTATTGCATAAGAATCAAAGTCGAATTCCTGAATGCTTTGAATAGTAATTTGGAAAAGAAAAGAAAAGACTACATGAGTGCATCCACAAATTGCTGCCTCCAAAGTGCCCATTTGAAGCTGCCTCTGCTGGCACCCATTCCTCTAGTTTCTTAACTTTTCCCCTTGAGAATGAACATTTCACAGGGAAAAAAAAAAAGAAAAAAAGAAAAAAAATTGAGCTAGTCCCGCAAACCGCAACAAAGTTCTCATCATTGCAGCCAACAGAAAATGAAAACCAGAAAATGTAAAGATGATTCTGTAACAAAAATTGTATCTTTCTACCTTTGATTAAAAAACATACATACAGAAGATGGAATAAGTAAGGCCAATGTGTGTCTTGAGCATAAGCATGTCTTAGCAGTAATCCATATTGAATGTACTGTTAATAAGGCCTCCCATGGTGTAATCACATTTGGGGTTTAAATCATTAGAGCATAAAACAATCCTATGTCATTCATAGCTTTGTATATCCTGGATTCATATACGTTTAATAGGATGTGTGTGTTTGAAATATATTTACGATGAAGCACATAAGAAGAAAGGTGCAATGAGGTAACTAAATAATCCTCTCCTATGACCACTGACAGAATATCCAACCATTATTTGGTTTGAGACTAATCAATAGCACCACGTACAAGTGTAAGAACATTGCCAAAGATAGAAAAACGATATAACAAAAAGCCTCCAATTTGCTAACCATGTATTGAAAAAGAGGAAATGAAAAACACTTCTATAACATCAAAAAATCATGAAGATTTACACAAATTACAATCATTACCTTGAAAATTATATACATCAAATCCAAGTATAAGCTCCAAAAGACCAAAAGAGCTCCACCAGCCAAACTTCAAGATCAGATGTCTTTTTCAAGTCTCCAGCTCTCGGAACTGCAGCACAAATGGCACGGATAGGGAAAAGGTCGAATGCAGCAGCATCAACAAGCATTCCAGGACCCGAACCTATATAATTCATAAGATGACCAATAAATCCAAATTAAATTCTAAAATTTATAATTAAATTTAAGGGGGGAAAAAACATGAAAGATTCTATAAAACAATCAAACCTCCAGCATAAAGGTTCCCCAGATTCCTTATGGCATCAACAGTCGCTAAAGATATTTAAGGAAAGCTAGTCCCCAAAGCCAACAGGCATGTCTGCTATCACATTTTTTGATACGTAATAGTGCCAGTCCCAGTATGAGGGTCAATCACCACAAACTCACGGTTGTGCTTCACAACATTCTCCATAGACCAGGGGAAAAAAGAGCAGTTATAGCTGATAATCCAAGGACACCATATGCAAGACCAATAAAATACAAGAATGTCCTGAACCAATTCACAAGCTCAGTTTCACCATGAAAAACCAAGTAGCTTTCACATGTTCATTGCCCAGGAATACCTGGAAGTCCAAGCATGCCTGCTGCTGTTAGTTCCGGCACACACAATAAACAAGCAACTCTTCAATAGCAGTCAGTGATCGAGCTGAGGCACAAATTGGTGGATCAGAAAATCACCGAATAACTTAGAGGAGATTATGGATAAAATCAGGGGCCAACAAATAAGAAATAAACAAGTGCAATCCTCCCAAATGTAACTTGATTGACCTGAATAACCGAACAGAAAATTTTGTTTATAACCCTATAGGAAGACCATGTAATAAGTCATACTGATTTATTCAACACGTAAAATTGTTCTTTCCATTGGCATGTAATGCTTACAATTCCAATCCCAAGTGGGAAAAAAGGTAAATGTGTTCCATACAAATGGGTTAGGAGGCTTTAGCCTCCTAAATGGAATCAGCCGATAACTAAACAATAATAAGGGACACAAATTTTGCATTCTTGTTGACATCTACTTCATCTTAATACCATAAACTAGAAACTAGTAAATGTCTCTATTGATATAGAGGAAGTCACCAACACAACCAGTTAGGAGTCTTTTGCAGCAGAGTGAGCTCTTCTATTGACTATAACTTTGTCACTTTCCCACAGCAAACAACAGCTACGGTATCATTAAACCAGAATCTAAGACTCTGCAGCGGAGCGCGAACACTTTGAATCTCCCACTTCTTGTGTCATAGTATTCGAGCCACTGATCCTCAGTAAGTCTCTTCTCCGCCGCATCAACTGCTTTTCGTGCTAGTTCTGTTCTGACCTCCCCATTTTGATGCAGGCCAACTTAAACTAGCATTTACAAGAAATAATTGGATGAATCAGACAATTACATTGAGTTAACACTCGTAACATTTAACCAAAATGACTCGACTTTCAAATCAAACAAAATTAAAATAAATAAATAAATAAATAAATAAGGGTCACTTCTTCAAATGAAAAAGCCCTGACCCGCCATAAGAGCGGAGGCCAAGACCCAACGTTGTGACATGACCACGGGCTGCCAGCAGAGAGTCTCTTATCAGAAATCGAATACTAAAAACCCAATCAAATAATAAAAATAAAAATAAAAAAAGGAAATGGGGTGAGTGATGAACAACCACATACTACCTTCTCAAAACTCAAATTATGGAATTATTAAAACATGGTCACAATTCACAACCAGGCACCAGCAGAAGTTGTACAAATCTACAAGCTGTCACCAGGTCACGACTGCGAATAGATGGCATTTTAGGGGGCTCATCGCCTCCATTTGGCCCCATTGGGCTCTGCCCCTCTGTGTAGACGTAGTCAGTAATCAAACAGTGTCCCCTTCACATCCACCTTCCTCCTGCAAAGAAAAGACATTATTGCATTAAATTTAAATAATAATAAAAAGTACCCTTTCTCCTTAAAGAAATTATAAATAAAAAGAAAAAAGAAACAATATATCGCCCTATATATATATATATATATATATATATAAACTTACAAGAAGCTGTTTAGATTGATGTTGTGGAGGAGTAGAAGGTGTTTGGATTGGTCTAGTTTCTACTCTAATTGATAGTAGAAACATAATTATTATCAACAAAGTAATGCTCTTAAACATAGATAAAGCTTAGAGAGATACAACCGAAAGATGAAACATAACGAGTGGGAACACAAAAGTTATCAACTGGATAGTATACACAAGACAACTGGGAAAAGAGAGAAATGAATATAATAGTAAAAGTATGTTCCGTTTAATGCGCCCGACATGCGATTTTTTTTTTTTTTTTAATTTTTAATTTTATAAAAGAAATTAATAACAAGCATAAGCAGCTTCACCTTCATGCTGTCAGCAGCACCTTGACATTTTCGCTTTCTTTTGTTTTTTTTCAAAATAATCTTTCATATATTTTTTCTCCAAAAAAAAAAAAAAAAATCTTTCATATATTTTTTAAACCCCTTCTGACTTTTTTCTTTGCCAAAAGCCCCCTTTTATCTTATTTCTCCTGATTTAATTATCCATTTTATTTATTTGTTCATTTTTAGATTTTAGCAATTATAAATTTTTAATTGCACTTCTAATTTTTTTTAAAATAGTTTATTGAATTGATATTTCTGTCAACAAATTTGAAATCGTATTTAGTTTCCATCATTTATGTTCATTACAACTAAAGTTTCGAGTTTGGTACAACAACAGCTCATAATTTTGCATACTTCTTGAGAGCTTTGCCGGTATCTTTTCGCATGCTCTGGCACAGGCATGTTACATAGAAGGGTGACCCTCGATGATGCTGCCAAAGACTTCTTCTCCTCTGAGTTTGAAGGATCAGCCTTCCAGAGTCTCACCTCCCACACCTGCTTAAAACAAAAAAAATCCATACATATGTAGGCATACTATTCTCGGTGTAATCCATGTGTCTGATAGACCAAACAAAGGAAATTATGGATCAAAATTACTAACCAAGCTCTGATGGGATTATCACATTGAGAGCATGCTTACTATGACGGATAAACACATGAATAATGAATGAGAAAGGGGAAGAGAATTCTCTTATTCTCATTCTTATTACAATCTGTTATGGATTAGTAAGCATGGCTTGATAGTGTTAAGGGGTTAGCAAATTGGGTCTCGGAGATGGATGTACTTTTACATGTAGATAGTAGAAAAGCAGAGGATAATATAAGATTCGATTCAGGAGTGTTTGTTAACCTGAATGAATGGTTTGTGTAACCATATAAGAAGACCGTGTAATAGGTCATACCGATTTATTCAACACGTAAAATTGTTCTTTCCATTGGGATGTAATGCTTACAATTCCAATCCCAAGAGGGAAAAAAGGTAATTATGTTCCATACAAATGGGTTAGGAGGCTTCCCTAAAATATAGCCTCCTAAATGGAATCAGCCAATAACTAAACAATAATAAGGAATACAAATTTTACATTCTTGTTGACAGCTACGTCATCTTAATACTATAAACTAGAAACTAGTAAAAGTCTACAGTGATATAGAGGAAGTCACCAACACAACCAGTTAGGAGTCTTTTGCAGCAGAGTTAGCTCATTTATAACTTTATTACTTTCCTACAGCAAACAGCAGCTACCGTCTCATTAAACCAGAGTCTAAGACGTTGAAGCAGAGCGTGAACACTTTCTTCGACCAGTTTTGCTAAGTGCACAAACACAAGTCTCAAGTAGTTCATAATCCTCCTCCCAAAACAACAAAGATGCCTTCTCTGGGTTCTCCAGAAGCATCTTCGAGGCTAGAAAACCAGCAATTGTCCATGTTTGGAAAAGCCGGGCTTGCTTGCCTATGAATCTCCCACTTCTTGTGTCATAGTATTCAGGCCACTGATCCTCAGCAAGCCGCTTCTCTGCCACATCAATTGCTTTTCGAGCTAGTTCTGGCCTCCCCATTTTGATGCAGGCCAACGTGAACTGAAATAATAATTGGACAAATCAGATAATTACATTGAGTTAACACGTGTAACATTTAGCCAAAATCACTTCCAAATCAAACAAATATAAAAAAGGCCATGTCTTCAAATGAAAAAGCCGTTACCTGCCACAAGAGTGTAGGCCAAGACCCACCATTGTGATATGACCACGGGCTGCAAGCAGAGAGTCTTATCAGAAATTGAATAATAAACTGAATCAAATAATGAACATAAAATGCAACAGGGATATGTAAAGAAAGTAACTTAGAAGAGACTCACGTATTCTTTGGGTCAGCACCAGTAATTATACGCCATTCTTCATGGTCCAAGGCGGGGTAGCAAATCTTAAGAGGCATCTGTGCCACAAGATCATCCCATTTGTTCTCAATCAAATTCAAAATTCCCTCATTCTGTTTTTGGGTACCTAAGGAGGAAACAATAGCCCAAAGATTTCCCAGTGTGAAGAACCTAAAGTCCATATGGGCAGGCTGAAGATTTCCAATAAGGTAGCCACCTTCCTCAGGAAACCAATCAACCAGCCATGAAGGAATTTGATCCGGGTAGATATTGAATTTGTTGATAGCATCTGTAGAATATTCCTCAGTCTTGTAACGATAAATTTCATTGATCTTTTTCATATCCACCCAATAATATTCTCTGATGTGAAATGAAAGTGCACTAAGTCGATTATTGATTGCAGCCACCAAATTTTTGGTATTATCATTCACGATAAGCATCTCACGGGAGCATCGCAGAGCTGAGTAGAACAAAGCCTGCAAAATAAATTCTTTTAGGCACACATAAGTTAAAGATAATGACATCGAATTGAGATAGGACAGCCGGTTATTGGATTAAAAAAGTAAAACTTAACAGGTTCGTTGTTGCAACATACTTGGATTTCAAGAGGGTGTCCATGAATCCCCATCCGTCTATCAATCATGCAGGAACCATCAGTGACCAAGAGCGTGGGAAACATGTCAAAACCATCAGTCAAACACAGGTTAAGGATCAGTCTTATGCCTGTCTGGACATCAACCCTCTCTTGCAATGCATAGTCCCCTGTGATCTTTCCATATGCCCTCAGTAAAATAATCCACCACAACCCTGTCAAAGTGGTTGAAATAGAATTTAGGTTCTCTTTATGCTGCTGACATTGCAAATTTAATTTAGAATGCAGAATTACAAGGATATTTAGAACTAGATGTATTATGCTAAAAGCTCCAAATTCCAGTAAACCATATGTACGCATGCATTTTCACATCCTTAAACATTTGTGTGTGTGCACATGCCTGTGGTAGGATTATCAGCATCAATACAAGGAGTATTTCAGCACCTAAAACAATTTATCACAATAAAAACTGAAATAGAACAAATACCAGAATCAACAGGTGCGACACGACCAATGGCTGATTCACCAAAATCAGGATCTAGAACCTCCTCAAATGCTCCCTCACTTCCATCAAGAGGCAGAGTTCTAACTTTGAAGCTTGCGGGCATCAGCCCCTGCCCAGGGCTGTAGCAGTCCACTGTCTTCTCCCAGCTCTAAGAAATGACAAAACATAAACACTCCTTACTTTAAACTTTAGATAATAATCACCATAAAAGCACTACGAATTAACAATTCGCATCTATACATAATATCACAATGCCCTCAGTCAACAAACATTGAAAGGATAATGAACATACTTGTAATTGCAAAGTGTGAAGCAGGAAATTCTTCACGATCTCCGGTTCTCCATTAAGCAAGAAAGCAAGTGCTGACGGTACAAAATCACGAATAAAGACCTGATCGTAATTGAGAGGCTGCTTGTCCGCGGGATCATTGGCGGCCACGGTTCCCACAGGACTCCCACAATAAGTGACAACCGAATCCCAAAGCAACTTCCATGCCTCCTTCTCATTCTTGGACACCTCTTTCTCAACCTTAGTCTCGTTCAAACCCTTGGAACTATCTATATTCACATTCGAACCGTTGACCTCATCGATCCTAAAAGACTCTTCTTCCTTAACCACATCGTTAGGACCAGTCTCGATTCTTTCAATCACCAAAGGCTTCACATTCAAGCCACCTTGAATGTAAATCCTTTCGAAGCTCTTCTCATTAACATTAGCTTCCACCGAAGTCGAATGATTCCGAAAATCCGAGGCTACATTACGTACAACTAAAATCCTCCTCCTCCTCCTACTACTACTACTACTACTACCATTATTACTACAACTATTACCTCTTATCCCAAGGTAATTCCTCCTAAAAACCCTAGATTGACTCCAATTCGAACCGGAATCACTAAAAGCCCTCCGATTGGGACCGGTTACACATATGTACCCTACAATTTGAGAATTAGAACCATCTAATCGGCCTCCGGCGGCGGCCGATCTAGATTGCGGTTTCGACAAATTTTCAACAATTGAATCGTTCAATTTCGGCGGCGAAAACCCGAAAAATGAACGAGTTTTGGTGCCACCGAGAATTCTACAACAAGGTTTCATGGTAGAAATCCCAATACAACTGCTGGAACTCATTCTCAGGTGTATTAAGAATCAATCACACTATGAAACTAGACCCAACTTTTTTTTTTCTTTTTCTTTTTTTCCTTTTTTTCTGGAAGAATTTCTATACAGGATTCTCTGTTAATCTCAGAAAAATTGGAAAAACAGAGTAATATATATATATATACTTATATATAAATATGTATAAATCTATGTATATATTAGAGAAATGAAATGAAATGAAGAATGTAATTACTTACAGATATGGAGATGAAGTTAACAATGTTGATCTGAGCGGAAAAGAGTTTGAACGAGAAAAAGGAGAAAGAGTGGGTTCCAAGTTTCACTATTTGGGGTTTTTTTTTATAAACACGCGAAAAAGGGAAAGTTCACGGCAATATTAAAATGGGCCAAATTCATGTCGAATTACGTTATTGTCCCTCTGCACGTGCAAGGTGTTTGAATATCTTTGGTTGTTAAATTACGAAAATGGTCCTGCACTTTGTTCGTGATGAAAAAGATCTTCGAATCTTTCAATTTTCTATGCACATGTTAAGGGCATATTTGGGCTTTTGCGTCGGCGTGTGCGGTGCAAAAACGGGAGGGGTATAAGAGTCTTTCGATATATAGTATTTGGAAACCGGATAAGATTAGTCGGTGGGGGGGGTCCAGCACTTTTCGGGTCTTAAAAAATGTGCGGAAATGTATAAAAGTCCCAGTTTGTTGCGTCTTTTTTTCCTTTATTTTTTTAATCTATAAAAAAGAAAAAGAAAAAATAAATGTGGAAATAAAATAAACGAGTCGCTGTCAGGTAGTCGCATAATACACGTGGGAGGTTGTAATTGGCTGCCGAGAGAATCCCGTGGTTATTAAATATCTAATTTATGAAAGATACAGTTAAAAAAAAAAATCGGGGAAATGTTAAGAGGTGAGGTGATATTTTCTTAAATTTCATTGTCTGAAAAATTAAAAAATAAAAATCTGAAAAATTAAAAGTTGGCGCGTGATGAAACGATCAACGTTGGGTTGGGGTTGGGCACATGGAACGTACGGCAACGCGTGCTTGACCAACTTCTTGTCGTGCAGTTACTCATGGAAGATCGGGGAGTACACGACACGCTCCAATAAGAGGTGTCCACATCGCCACGTCTGAATATATCTCGTCAGCCCACCCCCAAAAACGCTATCCCTCCGGGACTCAAAACTCAAACACGATACCTCCTAGTTTTTGGGCCTATGTAATTTGGGCTTAGACCAAACTCGGCCTTTCGAAACTTTGGGCCAACAAAGTGAGGCTTCTGAAATTTGGGCCAACAAAGTTGAGGCTTTGGAAGCGTGTCAAATCTCCAAAAGCTATAATCCATGAAATACCCCCACCACCTCAACTTTGGGCCTATAGCATATTGGTGGCTGGTTTCTTGGTTTAAGTGTGCCATCCCACAGCCCATAAGGCTTTCATGAAAGAGGCTTTTAGCAAAAACAGCCGAATTTTGAGCCATTTCGTAAATGGCCCTTTTCCAAACACTATAGCATATAAATTTTTCAAGAGCGAAATGGTCGGATATATCAGTTGTAGTATACAATATATCAAATATACTCGGTATAAAAACTACTATACTATAGTATTACTCAGTATAAAAATAACATAATTTTGATATATCGATATATGATCATTTAACAAAGAGAGGAAAAAGAAAAACGCAACCATTTAGCAAATAGATGGAAGAAAGAAAATCATTTATCAAAATGAAGTGAAAAAAATAACTAGCTGTTATAAAAACTCGTCATGAAATTAGCTCGCAAGTGAAAGTGGGGCTCTTTTTCCTTAATTTCTTCGGTTTTTGGGACATATCCATTCGTAAATAGCAACTTATATAGAGGAGGTTTCCCCAACCAAATCAAACCAAACCCAAAAAAAAAAAAAAAAGAAAAAAACTTCTAGTATAAGTGTAAGGAAAGACTAAAAATTACGTCCGTTGGTTTCAGTCTCACGTACAATACCAACCGAAACCAACCAATATACAAATTTTACACATTATATCACGTCGGATGCTTCGAGCATAGAGTTAGGGTTCATTTTTACCTTTGAAAGGTTAGAAGTTTGATCCCTTATCCTTCATTTTTTTTTCCTAAGTGTATGAAAAGGCCCAATTAATATCAAAATTGAAAATCCAACCAAAATGAAATCTATTCAAATAAAGAGGACCGAAAAAAATGATTGACTTTCACCTCTATAGAGGAGATATTTTTTTTTTACTCAGGAAAATATGCGGTGTTATCTGAAAAATATCATTGATTAAAACCAAACTACAATGAAACTATCTTTTTTTTTATTTTTTTTAAAAAAAAAGAGGTAAGAAGAAAAATTTTGCATAATTTTACAAACTTATAAACTAAAAAATAATGGCAAAGTAAAAGACCCAAATACTCATAATCTAATTTCGTCTCTCTTTTTTTTTTTTAATTTTTCAAAGGAATGATGGAACATTGATTTTTTTGGAAGTCTTTGTACTTTTAAGCATCAAAGTCGTCCATCACTCTAAAATTTGCCTATGTAGGACTTATGTCAAAAATCCACATCATTATCTTGGCGGCTCAAAAGTTCCACAAATTGAATCAAACCAGTGTCAATAGCGCTAAGAATGCTTTGTTGGTTAATATAAATATTAACTAAGCCCTTTTAATTGATTGGCCTTCTTGCCAAGTGTCTGTAGACTAAATCATTGTGGCCCCAGAAATGCGTTATTGGTCTCCGGAAGTCCCATCCTGTAATGCTTGTCATGCATGCAAGTAACGTACTCAAATATTTGGTAATCGGTTTAGTCAATAGTGCAGTTCCCACGGGGCCCGTAGAGAGTCATGTGCATATGCATCAGCATTCATAAAGATTGCATTCTTTGATAATGCATACTTGCTCTATTTGTGTAATTGTAAATTAATGTTGTGAAATGTTTATATGATACTAGCTATTTCCTCTTGATCACTGAGTATGATTCAAGTTCTAAATACAAGGGGGTTTGACGTAGGAGCGAGTCAATACAATTTAGAAATATTTGCTTGTAATAATTTCATGGAAAATATAATGTTGTTGGAAGAAAATATACTTGTTTGCATAAAATTTGAGTTTGTATGGCTCACTTAGTAGAAGTTGAATTATCTTATCATAATGATTGTCTTTACCCAAGTAAATGACTATTAGAAAGTAAAGTTCAAAATTTTCACATATTTTAAGTCAAATGTAGAAATAAGTAGCGCCCCCGCACTCTTGAATAAGTAGTTTTCTGCAGGAACTATATAGTGTGGGGGCGCTAGAGAGTTGGTCTCCCATATATGGGTTCAATTATTGGGACCATAAGGGGATGAATCACACTAATTGCACAGAAAGACCTCATGAATAACACACCTTTTTGTTTTTCTTCTTCATTTGTGTTTTTTTTTTTTTTTTTTTTTTTTAAATGGTTGTCAAATGAAGAATTTCTTTAAGCCAGTCACTTGGTATGGGTATGTTAGTGGGATACTTGGAATTACCTAAGTGACCGGGTTGATTATTTCATCTAGAAAAAAGTGTGGTTTTTTTTTCAATACTTGCCTAGATTCTTCTTCTTCTCCTTCCTCTTTCTTTTCTACACAAATAGGTCTAAACTCTAAGCTATGTCCATCGCACGAGCTGAATTTATGTTGAACTGAAAGCGGGACATTGAAACGGGCTAAGAACATTTCAAGAAAAACTTGGAAAAGAAAAGAAAGTGGGACATTGAAACATCTTGCATCTCCTTCTCCTATAGTAATAGGGCATTGAACCCATGTTGGTAAACTAGGCCTACTAATGGTGCTTCTAAGTTCTAACAACCCATTTTGCGGATGAGGACCACACTATTATTGGACCTGCAACTGGAACTAATCCGGGGCCCATCCAATATGAGGGCCCATATTTTATAATCCAAAAAAAAAAAAAAAAAAAAAACAACAAAATGGTGGATGGCTTTGCTTTCCTCCTCACCTTTTCAGAAAGCGCGTTTACAGAATTGGAAAAATGCACAGTACACGGTGAGAGAAATCATATGCGAAACTTGGGAGTTTTGAGATAACATTGTTTAATAAAACAAACTCATAAATCTTTTGTGCTTATAATTAATTACATCCACTTCTAGATTTTTTTTTTTTTCTTGGGTCCCTTTTTGTTTAACAATCATTTGTTAAAGAAATAATGAAAAATTAAGGGCAAGAAATTTTGGGTTTGAGGTTGAAACACGGTACTCAGTCGGCGTAAGCACTGATCAATTCTTGCACTTACCGCTAGGACTAATGATTTTAATTATTAATATTAATCAAATTTAGCTGCTTGACCCGTGTTTTTCGTGTTGTATCATGATTTTATATATATTTCTTTAACACTTAGAAGAGAGTTTCGGTCAAATGAAAATGGCTGCTAAGCTCTCTAATAATCATTTGTTTAGTAACGCGGAAATATAATGTTACTATAAACTATATATTAAAATGAACTGTCGATGTTTGTCATATTTATTCTTACGACCACTATAAGATGGAATATAAATATAATTATCTTGGCTGTTGAAATGTATATAACACGAGCCTGTTTTCTCAGGTTTCTGACAATGCAAGTTTCTTTTTTCCTTATTTTTTTTTTTCATAATGAATTTATGATCAGAACCTCTCCAAAAAGTAGTGTCTGCGTATAAAATAATTAACTGAAATAATGCTACTTCATGCTGAGGAAATTAAGTTTTTATTCGTATATTAATAGAAAATTTCAGCTAAAATTGGCGATTGTAACAATATTTGTTATCCTTATGTATTTTTCGTCATATAATTATACAAGTATTGATCTTATCCATTTATTAATGTTTGAGCTATGTTTATATAAAATATGAATATGTTTGATTGCTGTTGTTGCAACAACTTGCGCTCGGATCTCTTTAGTCGTATATCCTTTTCCAAGCCTAACCATGAACATCATGAAGTTGCTAATCAACTTATCTGCGCCGAATTAATTGAGCAATATTTGACATATATACATTATATATATATATATATATTTTTGTATGTGCATGTATAATGCATATATGCATAACTGATCAGTGAACCCATCAAATTAGGGAAGCAGAAACATGCATCAATTGTACTTGTACATATATGTCATCACCAACTTCATTCATTTAATGGTTGATATAAAACTATGTCTAGTACTTTTGATGCGTGGGTGTGGATCATATAATGAATTAATGTCCCGAGAGTGCAAAAGTTTTGCTTTAAGGTACGTACGATGTTCAGCTATAGAAGAAAAAAGCTTTTATTATTCATGATTACGTCAGAAGTATGTACTTGGCCGTATATCAAACTACATTTATGATCTCACTGAGTATTGATCAGAACATAATCAAAATTGATGTACCAATAGATCTTCATTATATATAATATATATATATAATTGAATGAAATATTATTAAGTAATTTGATCAAATATTGCACATATATATATTGTTTACAGCTTAGATTTTACATTTTAAAAGTAGTACTACCGTACTGCTCTGTTGTTTGTTTTCACAACTTTATTAATGCCCTTTTAAAGGGCATTATATATAAATATATATATATATATATATATATATATGTATACAGCCAAAATGTGAAATAATTCTTGATGATCAACTTTTTTTTTTTTTTAATCTTGAAGGGAATAATATTATTGTGATAGTTATTCAAAATAAATAGAGATCTCCTTTTCACTTAGCCCAAACCCAAACCTAAATGCAGCCTCTCATCGCCGAAAAGCTTCATTAATTATGCTGAAATTAGGTTCGATCGATGGGATAAGCACGATCCAGAAAGCCAATGTGTTGATTCTATTAGTGGAATGCAAACACAAGCACTAACTCAATTTATTACGGGTTGGAAATATCTTCTACACATATCGAGTTCGATGACCTAGCTCGAATTGAAAGAGATGACTCCAATTGCTTGTGTTATAACACTTTTAAAACCCTCCAAAATTGAACTTATTGTGGTCACGAGGACTTTGACAACCTAAAAGTTGCAAATATACCATTTATGTACATATAAAAGGGGGACCTCTCGATCCATCGCTTTCATAGCAAAGCTTCACGCAAGTGTGTGTGATATAACTGATAAATATCAATGAAAAGGAAATATAGTTCTAGCGTGGGAACATCAATCAACTCATCATCAAAATGGTGCTTATAATTCAGGAAAATAATAGTAATAATATCAATAAAAAGTGCACCAGATGGCCATTTGCTTTTTGACATATTCCATACTTTTTATTGAAGTGATTTCTATGATAAAATTCCTTCGGGAAATGATATATATTGGCTTCATTTTCCTTGTTTACTGTACCTAGGGATTACATATCATGACCGCCATCAAGTGCTAATTGGCGGAACTGATAGAACGAACTGTAATAGAAACTTTTGAATTATATATATATATATATCAAGGTATATAAAAAACATGTTTGTCTTATAAAAACAAAACATTATATAATCAATAATAATTTCTTTTTTCATAGTTTTTCAGGTTAATTTGTACTTGTTTAGTCGAGTTTTTCAGTGTTTATACATGAAAGATAAATTTGGTATTTTTCATTTTATTATATTTTAATCTATTGTATTAAGGACGGACGGGAATATTTGAAAGACAATCCAAAACCAAGGATCGAGATTTTGATTTTCACAAGTATAGAATTTTTTCTTCTTGCAAAACCAACAAGCAAAAACGTCACAGGTTCAAATTAATTTTTCCTTCTTACACATATATTTGTCAATGCAATATATATATATATATATGCTTCTTTTTCTTTTTCTCTTTCAGTCTTTCCTATGTGCGGTGCGGGTAATCTTCTACAAAAATTAACATATATACTACGTATATATACATGTTAGTTTACCGACATAAGAAATAGATATAGTACTAGATATTAATGGATCATTATTATTATCTCCATTTGCAACATTGCCCTGAATGGAGAATAGACCCCACTTACCACTGCCACTGACATATACTATCAGATTAATTTGACTCCTCTCTCTCTCTCTCTCTCTCTCTCTCTCTCTCTCTCTCTTTCTCTCTCTCTCTCTCTCTCTCTCTCTCTCTCTCTCTTGTGTGCATATATATAGATATATATATATATTCCAGAAATTAACCTCATTATCAGTAGGGGCCTCAAGTTAATCGGACTGGTTAGGATGTTTTATCCATAAACACAAACAAGATGGGCAGATAGCCGATGATCGACTTCATTCAAACCACAGTGACATTATAAGTGGGCCACACTCCCTTCTTTTCCAGATACCTCAGCTCAACGGCACAATCTTAGCTAAACATTTGGGTCCCACCTCATAATAATTAAAATCAGAGTCTATACATATATGTGTTGCTTTTTCAGTTACCACGTGGAATTCCACGTCGGACTAGTTAGCATTGGGTCCCACTTTCTTGACCAAAGACTCGGTTCTTGGTTCTTGGTTCTTGGAGGTCCAGCCACAGAAGACTCTGCATCTATATATATATATATATATATATATATATATATATAAAAATATATATGTACTACATTAATTGAACTAGGTAGAGGAGAAGAAAACTTTTTAACTCAAATGGTGGAGTCCAGACTGTCCAGTTGTCCGTGAATTGAATTCCTTTTCTAATTAAATTCCTCGAAGCTGGTATTCTACCCGTATAAATCTATATAGTCACGTGGTATGTATCTTATATAAGTATATACGTGCGTATATTGATGGGTCATACGTGGACTCTCTATAGGGCAGCGGGAATTCAAGGGTTGCGGCTCTCAGTGCTTCTGTCTAGTCCTAACAAACAGGGGCAACCGGCAATTCTTTCGCTTGCCTTTAATTAGTTAACACGTGGCAGCATCTCAACACCTCTCTTTTCTGGGACCACTTTGGTGGCTTCTCCTATAGGCACGCGGCCTACAAAGATTCGGCGCCGCCATACCCCCCCTCTCTCTCTCTCTCTCTCTCTCTCTCTCTCTCTCTCTCTCTTAGTTTCTCTCTCCATATTACTATTCCATCACGTTTTGGTTCCAAGTTAACCTTTTTTTTTTTTATATACTGTCTCTCTCTTTATGGAGTTCCCAAGTCTCATCTCATATACACCTTTTCTTTTTCACCATAGCAAAAGGGAAAAAAAAATAAAAGGTTTTGTATTAACTTTGGTAGAAAAAAGTTTACCAAAAGAGAGATAAGATTTAAGATTTTTAAAAAGGAAAAATTGATCATAAAGAGAAATATTATGTAAACCCATTTAATTATATCTTATAATAATTAATCTAGAAGTACTTTTGGAAGTATATGGAGGAAAACTAAACATATAATGCATTTCTTTGTCTTCTTAAGTGGGTTCTAACTTAGCACTTTGTCCGTACGATATCCAACCAAAAAGAAATATAAAGCCTTGGAATCGTACTTAGGTGGGCTTAATGGCTCTTCAGACGATAAAGATAATTCCTTTTTCTTTTTAAGTTTGTTTTTAAAATTTTTGAAAGTAGTACTTGTCCCTATATAGCTAATGGGCAAGTTAAGTTGTAAAACCCACGAATGTAATTGAACCACGTATGGAAAATCATTGCAAATTACCTTTTAGCAATCTAGAAACATGAGGACTTTAATTCTGGTTCAGGCCCCATGGACAAGGTTTTCAAAAGTAGCATTAGCATGTACTTATTAAGAGAATACAATATTGTTATATAGATGGATATGTAAGTAGGAAGGTGGAACCAATTATATCTGCGCGTCTTCTATATCATCATAAAAATTATCTAAATTAAAACATATGCATCTATAATACAAACAGGCCAAAAACAAAAACGAAAAACAAAGGACTACTACATATATGGTCATTTATTTTGAAAGAATTTAGATCCATAAATTAAGAAATTAAAATCAAGAAAACAAATTAAATTTCCCCACCCAAAAATAGGAAGAAAAATAAAAGAAAGATACAAAGTACAAGCTGCTGCTGGCTAAGTAATAATCCACAGTTTTGGATCACAAATCCTATATGTATATATCCTAGAATATTAATCTATCCGAAGTTTCTCCTCTTCTTTTTTTTTTTTTTTTCCCTCCCTTAACTGATCCTCTATTTTCCCCTTTGATCAAGGTCTAATGATCATATACATATATATTCTACAATGAAATTGAAAAATATCATCATATATATATATATTATATGATTTAATTCACCCTCCACAATATGTATTCATCTAATTAATTTATTTCACGTTCAATTTACGTATAAATTAAAAATTGCCGTTGTTGAGGTGCTGTTGAAGCAACCAAATATCCTCAACATCCCACAAACTGTCCATGCCTTGGTCTAGATTCCAGTTGTTGAAGTAATTACTACTGTTCTGCTCCATGGATTGGAACCCTAACTGATGATCAGTAGTAGTAGTACTACTACTACTCAAGTTGTTATGATCATAACCAGCTGATGATGGAGTAGCACTAGTAGTACTAGTAGTAGTAGTCGTCCTCATTATGGACTGATGATCAGTAGCTGGAACATAATAATTATTGTAACCAACTTGGTGGTAGCTGTACTGACCATGAGTAGGAGGAGGAGGAGGAGGAGGAGGAGGATTAGGGTTGATAGTACTAGTACTATAATAGTTCTCGGCCGTTAACTCCGAAACCGGCGAAACCTGAGCCCCGAACGAGTCCGACGAAGAGTTCTCGGGCGTGTAAGTAGTGGCACTCGCCGCACCACCAAATTGATCGTTGAAAGTAGTAGTGCTGTTATTCATTGGCATGATAACGGGCGCGGGAGACAGCTGGTTGAAGTTATTATTGTAGTTACTACTCGCCATGTTATTGAGTTGGTGATGAGTGGCGGTGGCGGTGGCGGTGGAGGAGGAGGAGGCGGCGGCGGCTTGAATTCTCTCAACTAACCTTGGCATCCAGAGATAGCGCATGGTGTCCTTGAATTGCTTGCTGTTGACGTCACATTTGAGCTGCTTGGCGTGCTTTTGGACTCGGGTTCTCCAGTAGTTCTTTATCTCGTTATCAGTTCGTCCCGGCAAGTGCTGGGCGATTTTTGACCATCTGGAATTTAACATTATTATAATTAATTAACATTATTATATGTATATATATATATATACATACCCAAACAAACATTAAAAAAGAAAAAAGAGTACTCTATAAACATATGTTCTATACATATACACAAAATTATGATGAGATCATATGATAGTTAAACATATTTACCTGTTTCCCCAGCGAGAATGGAGCTCAAGAATGAGAAGTTGTTCTTCAAGGGTGATGTTTCCACGTCGGACATCGGGTCGGAGGTAGTTAAGCCATCTCAATCTGCAGCTCTTTCCAGTTCGTTTCAGACCTGTAAATATATATATATATATATATAGTACATGTAATTAATTAGATAATATGTTACTTAATTAACGAAACTGATATTAGATAATATTGGTAAAGTTATTCTTTTATATATATATACGAAATAAAGCAAAACACTAAAAATACGAAAAAAGAAAGAAGAAGAAGAAAGCGTCATTTTCACACCGCCTAATAGCTTTTTCATTCCTATCAATAATACCTCTCATCGTGATGGGTTGTTCTCTCTTAGTACAAATTATGTGATATATATTACAGGCAAAGAACAATCATGTTTCTTATTCCTATATATATATTTTCCCAATTTAAGGAGGGATGTCATGTATGATTCACATGTTGATATATACCAACAATTGTAATTTTGGGTACAAATAAATATATCAGTACCACACGTTTTTCTTTCCCAGAGAAACGTCAACCTCTCACTTCGATCTTTTAATTCAGGTCCTTATCCTTTCGTGGGATCCAAGAGACATAATTATTAATGATAATTGATCCCAAAAAAAAAAAAAAAACTGTTGGGAACTAGAGAAAAGAAAAAAAACCCAGAAAAATTTATTTCCCCTCAAATTTCTTAGTTCCTAAGGAAATTAATAAAAGCCCATTATATATATATATATATATATATATATATATATATATCTTCCTTGCTAATAAAGAATATTATATAATGAATTAAAACATGGCCAAAGTAAAAGGACAGGGTATAATTCATGATGGTGGCCACTTGTTGCTTGTTTGGCTCTATTTGTAATTATTATATACATGTATATAGATATAAATGAGTATATCAGGAGTCCCACACTGGGAAAAAAGGGGGAAAGAAAAGAGTGATTATTTTACTATTATCATTATTATTATTATTTTTTTTTTTTAAAAAGAAGGGTACCTGCGCAGCGAGCGAGGGAGTTCCAGCGACCTTCACCATGATTAGCAATGTAATTGATGAGAGTGAGGTCTTCCTCAACGGTCCATGGGCCTCTCCTCAGGTCTGATATCATCTCTGATTCTTGATCGCTTTGGACCGATGAATTTGAAGACGATGAGTTGCCGCTAATTGATGATCTCCCACCTGATTTTACAATATTATTAATACTATCCATTTTTTATGTGTATATAGCTGAGTATATGTTTGTGTGTGTATATATATATATATGTATGTATATATGGAGTTAAGAGAGAGAGGAAAGAGAAAGTAGAAAGTTGGATGATGATGAGTACACAGGACGTGAAAGACAGAGAGATGAGTTTGGGGTTTTATAGATGTGGAGATGAGTTTGAAAATGAGGCAATTAATTAGAGAAAAGTGAAGCATGTGAGAGAAAGAGAAAACAAAGCCGCAATAGGGAACTCTATACTCGGTGGGAGACTAGACGAGAGAGAGAGAGAGAGAGAGAGAGAGAGATACACATCTTACTTTTTTATTATTATTATACTATACTATTATTTATTTGTTAATGTAACACTTAAGCTCATTGTATAATAATATTGTTTAGTAAATTACATATAGTTAGTAAGAAGGGTTTGAAGTTTGACGGTTTGACTTTCCACTTACACACATAGATACATATACATTAAATTTCTTTCTCCAGTAGTAAATGGTTTTTTCTTCTCTCCTTAATATCTATATATATATTAGGCTGAAGGAAAGTCGCGAATTTATATCTATATTTATGTCTGTCTATCTATCTATAAAGTCTGAAACCGAGAGAAAGTGAAAAAATGTAATAGCTTCTTTGACTAGTATTCTATTTTTAAAAAATTTAGAAAATTTATAATTTAACTCTTATTTTTTCATACCATGATTGGTCTTATTATTATTTTTTCATGCTATGATTGATCATAATATATAAATATATTATATAATATTTATTTAATTTAATATCAATGATAGCTTATATTAAATTTAGTTCATCGAACAAATAATAGTGTTATATTCATCTCATCAAAAAAAATTGATTATTATTCTTATCTTAAGACATTTATTTTTTGAATGTAGAGATAAATACATTCTTTAATGTTATAATATATTGAACCTAACTATAAATTAAGCTTAATATATCCTTTAACTTTAAACAAACAAATACCATTTCTTATTCTAATTTATTATCATTAATTTCAATTGCTACTATTTATATATGGTTGCCAATCCAGTAGGTTTTTTTTTTTTTTTTACCTATGTATAGGTATTTTTTTTTAGTCGTTGGATCATCATCTAATGGTGATCCAACGGCTCTAATAATGTGCATGAAAAGACGTGCATCATTAATACCATTTTTTTCTCTTACTTTTTAATTAAAAAAATGTGTATAATAAATTTTAATTAGCCAAAACGATACCTATGTATAGATAAAAAAAATACCTACTGGATTGGTGCCCTTTATATATATATATATATAAACCTCATAGACTAATTATCAACATTTGAAATTTTAGCACATGTATGATTATAAGATTCTATTGCTTTTATTTTTCTGTCATTAACAATATCTAGATTACATATTGATATTGTAATCTATTTTTCATATATGTAAATATGTCATATATCTCAGGTTTTCTTTATTACTTTTTCCTTCTCATACATAGAAAGCAACAACATATATGTTATGGTTGACAGGATCTATCCATCACATATAAGCTTAAAGGACGTCGTGATATAATCATTGAGACGATGTGTGGACCTAAAAGATTGAATAAAAAAATACATAGACACGTAAATCCATCTTGAATTCTAAGGAATTTCTTTACTTTAATCAAATTAAGTAAGGAGGACTCATCATTTGAAGAGAAGTAGTCTATACTTAAGAATTTTTCATTTCATTTATTTTATGCAGTAATTACTAATTGAATAAGGAAAAGAATTCATAAAATTTACTAAAAGACTAAAAAGAAGAGAAGAATGAATCAATGAAATGCTGCTTGATCTTCTTAAGAAATTTATGTAAGGAGTAAATCTTTTCGGAGTTTTACTGAAACCCACTCCCTTCTTCAATCTTTATTTGATGCAACTATTTGAGTAGAATGAAACTAAGGAATAAAAAATGCTGCAATAATTAACACATAATCTCAAATTATAATTCTACAATATTAATATCACATCACGTAAAATGCGATATAAGTAGTTATTAATAATATGCTACTTTCCTACTAACAATTATAGGTAGTACAAATTAAATTGATGGGTTATTGTATGTATATAGCTGCTTTTACACTTAGGACCTATTTAACATAATTTTCAAAGTATATTTAGTAGCGTTTTTCTAAGAAGATCTTCTAATAATTCATTTTTTTGAGCATATATATTTTAATAAGTTCCTTAGTAAGATATTACAAATTTTGTAGATACTAGACACAAACTTGTTGTTAACTACATCTTCTCCCAATATGGAGATCTTGAGCTTAAACCTTCTCTGCTATCTTAAAAGAGTTGTACTTTGTNGGGGGGGGTGTGGGAGGAGGTAATAAGGTTCCTATCGATAACCCAAAACCTAGCTATATAATCTCCAATGGAAATGTACAGCCCACATATATGGCAACGGCACTCCGTTCCCCCACTTGCAAGGATTATAAATGGTACTACTTTTTTAATCTTCTCGCACTTCTTTTTAGCTCTTAAATAAATGCAACTTGTTTCTTTTTTGTTTTTAAATTAGCATCTATATAGATCCTACATATATATAGATGTATATCGATCCCCACAATATTCAATAGTCTATATTCTCTTTAGGTTGGCTTTGTTTCAAACTCTAATTATTTTGGGATCTCATATATGCAAATGTTATATATATATATATATAGGTTGCCAATCCAATAAGTATTTTTTTTTTTTACCTATGGGTAGGTATTTTTTTTTGAACCGTTGGATCATCATGTAATGGTAATCCAATGGCTCTAATGAAGTGCATGAAAAGACGTGCATAATTAATGACTTTTCTCTCTCCTACCTTTTACAATAAAAAAATATATTTGTTAGATTTTCATTGGTTAAAAAAAATACCTATCTATAGGTAAAAAAAAAAAATTACCTACTGGATTGGTGCCCATATATATATATATATGGAAGACTTCTCAATGGTTATAATTTTTTTGTGATCATGGATGGGTACTTAAAAAAGTAGTGATAGCATTAAATTTTTTTGGTCAGCATTAAATGTTTTTGGCCAACCACCAAACTAATCACCACCGTAGGATATAGATCTAACCATTTACCATCCATGGGTAAATATTGTTGTAACCATTTAAACCAAACCCATATATATATATAGAATATAGGTATTTTTTTAAACTATTTATAAGTATTAATTTGTCAAATTAAAATTTAACATGTACGTCTTTTAATAATAAAAAGATAAAAAAAGAAAGAATGTTAATTATACACGTCTTTTTATGTATATTTTTTTAGCCGTTAGATCACCGGTAAATAATGAATAGCTAAAAAAAAAAAAAGTACTTATATATAGGTAAAAAATAATACTTATAATTTTATTTTAAAAAAAGGCTATGAACAACCTTTAAAATTCACATTTCATACTAATCGCTTAATATTCGTGATATTTTGAAATTTCTACCGAACTTAATACTTTTTCCATATTTATGGCACATTTACTTCGTTGTAATTGTAATCAGAATAAATAAAATGATAAATGAACAAGAATGAAATAGAATGGTGTGAGAATCACTTTTTTTGTATTATGCTATTTATTTAAAACTAATTGGAAATTAGAATAAAATTAATTAAAGTACCATTCATTTGTTTAGTTAGTCTAAGAAAAGTAATAGGAATGCATTAAATTTACTAAACCGTCCTTTTAAATATATGTATGTTTTAAACTAGATAGATTTTTTGGGGTAAAATTATATTTTACAATTCTAATAATTAAAAAAAGAAAAAATATTATTTACGGGTAATCACATTCCTTAAGGTATTTGTGGGGAAAGCATTCCTATTTTTTCTCCCAAATTTATGTGGGCCTCGCACATTTCCCTCTTTTTCGCATTTTAGTAGACATTTGAATGAAAATCATTACCCTATATATCATTCACGTTACTCTTTATTAGACATGCTCATACAACTGTAATAAACATTTATGTGGATCTTTACAGCACTTCAGTTCTAGTATTTTTTTTTTATTTTTTTATTTTCAGGTTATTATGATTGGAAGAATAACTATAAATTTTTTTTTACTAAAAAGGGCAAAAAAAGAAAAACTTAAAAACAGTACGTTATATTAATTGCTTTAATTACCTATCACAAAGGCCATGGAACTCAAAATTAACTATTCGCATTCAATTAAAAAGGTGGGCTACACATACACCAATAAATGGTCCAAAACTAGATGGGTGCCATACATTTAAAGGCACTGCAAAACTAGCTTAGCTTTTTGAAGATCATGCATGGAAGTTGACACTGCATGCTCTGTTATTTTGGTAGCTATATATATAGTACTGATAACGAAACTGAGCCAACCAAATAGTATATATCCAAAGGAGTAATATGGCTGTAACACTAGTACTTATTTTCTTTCTTTTCCCTCTCAAAAATTTTCGAACTCTTCCAAGAAATTCACCACCATTTTTTCGGTTGTTTTGTTTTGCTAATTTGCTTATATTAATTAATTGGTAGAAAATTTTCATATGTAGTCTTATCTACGCTCTAGGCTACATTGCCCACCTGTTGATGATCATATTCACACGTCATGGATATAAATTTACATTTAATGTATGTGTTGTACAGGTATCTTTCCTCCAATTCGACCATTAATGTATATAAATATTGAGGGCGGAATCTAAAAATATAATGTAAATAAACAACACTAATTTATTTTAGGAAAAATTAAGAAAAGGGGAAAAAAAAAAAAAGGATAAAAAGTAGATGGCAAGCAACAGAGACACACTAAATATATACATATGATCATATCTTCGATAAATAATTAAACAAGTCGATCATGCAAAACTTTTTAATTTGGATGTAAAAAGATAAGCACTGTTGGATTGAAATTAAAATATTTCAAGGCATGATGATCACGTGTTAGGACTAAAAACAATATTTGTTATGGCAAAAGAAAATGACAAAAGGAAAAAAAAAAAAAAAAAAAAAGGGCAGCTTTGTGACTGTATATTGCATATGCAATGCCCTTTCCTAATTTGAGCTTTTTATTTCTTAGTATCCAATATACCTTGTCTGTTTTGGAAGTAGGGGAACATTTTTGTGGTTTCCAAATCTTTGCTGTTGTTTTGGTCGGAAAGGAAGTGTTCCATTTTATTTTATTTTTTTTAAAAAAAGGAAATAATTTAATTGAGCTAAGTACGTAGGATGATATATTTGTCATGTGTTATTTAATTATATACGTACATACATATAAATATACATTCTCCAACGAGTATCAAATGCTACTACAGCCACTAGATTTGGATGCAAGTTTGCATCTCCTAAAAGCAAACGAGATAAGGAACCAACCAAATTATTATTGAAAAATAATCATATCTGGATTATTTTATATGACATAAGAAATTGGACCCACGTGATTATCGCACACTTCAATCCATCTGTATACGAATATAGAGCAATTAAATAGATCCCCTAGACCTTTCCCAGCAAAAAAAAAAAAAAAAAAAAAAAAAAAGGAAAGATCCCCTAGCTAAGTGTGAACTAAAACCAAGTTCAATTAATATATTTAAGTAATTTATGTAAGAATATGCTACAGAAATCTTAAACATATAATCGTGGAGGAGTGCATATGATGAAAATACCGGTATTGTTTATTATGAGTAAACAATTTCGAAATAAGTGAAAGTGCCTAGCTACTATATTGTTTTATTAATAATTTAGCCTACGGATCATATATATACATTTTATATTATTGTATTAGAAACTTTATTTTCATGTTTGATCTCCTGAAATAGAACACTTTGTTTTTACCCGAATTGCTTATAAAGTGAGAGAATACAATTTATTCTACTCGACTTATAATCATGCCGTCCAACATTACACCAACCCCACCCTCTCCACCCCAACCAAAAAAAACGTACGACAATATTTATCATCACAAATTTTAATAAAAGTACCAATTTATTTACTAAAATTCGGATACAAAGTAATGGGACAATTGATTTGATAAAACATATATAATAAGTAGTAAACAAAGTTTAAAGTAGCTATTCTTGTGTATATTTAAATTTAGCAAATTAAAAGTTTACACGTCAAGCACCATCAGTTTGCAGATAACTCAAAGATTAGATACTAATAATTTATTATTATTATTATTATTTTAATCTTTAATACCCTCTAATTATATAATGAATAGTAATTTTTACACACACAATTTCTGACCACGGGTTTTCATCAATCTTAAACTATATATTTAACAGAAGAATCATGAGACGTGGTTTCAAAGGGTTCACATGCTGGAGTACTACTAGTATAACTGGTCCATTTAATGGACTCTCCAATCAAGTTAACAGTAATGCTGGATCATATAATTAATTATTACTTTATTAATGCGTACGGAGGCGTATAGACAATTTAATGTTATCTGCTGTTCTGATCCAAGTGCAATCAGACTTTCACAAAATTACTAGGTAATTTTGGGACCGGGGATCGGGAAAAAAAGTTAATAATGCTACATATTTTCACAAAATTTGTCACAATTTAATAAGCAATTTTATGGGTACCACTTAAGGGTGTAAATCGGGCCATCCAAACCCAGTCCAAACCCAAACTTTCGGGTTTGAGCAGGCTCGGGTTTGGGCTTTTGGGCTCTAAGAAAGTTTCGAGTTGGACTGAACTGGGTTTAAATTAGTAAAAGTTATGCCCAAAGCCCAACTCTAAAGGTTTCGAACTTTATGTTCGGGTCGAGTTTAATATTTAGGTTTTTAGAACCCAAATTAATATACATATATATACATTGGAATAAGGAAATAGTGAAAGAATTTTTTTTTAGCACAATTAGAAAACAATACTTATACTTTAATTTAGAAAAACTCATTCAAAATTATTCAACTCACAAATTTAAGAACCAACAACTTGGGGAATATTTCTTCGAAATATAAACAAGAAAAGCTGATGAAATATTATTGAAAAACAAATGACAAAATAAAACAACTTAACTTCAAAGACTTCATTCTCTCCATTTTTATCACCTTGAATATTGGAATCAGAATATCTTCTTCTATAAGGTATTCTAAATCGGATATCAAGTCTTGCATTATTTAAAAAAATTAACTATTATTGAAAGATTTTAATATCAAATAATTAAAATATTTTTTTGACTATTTATAAGTAGTAAGCCATATTTTCACTTGAAATATATAGCATTTTTAAAACTTTGGGTATTAAATTCGGGTTTTTTAAAAAAAATTATTATATTTTTTGAGTTTCGGGCTTTTTAAATCGGATTTTAGGTTTAGGTTTCAAATTCGGGTTTCGGGCCGGGTTTCAGGCCGGGTTCACGTGAAAAGTACTAAACCCAAGACCAGCCTTGAGGATAATCGGGTTCGAATCGGGCTCGGACCATGTCGGGTTCTGACCGAGTTCAAATCATGCTTTTTTCGGATTAGTCATAGAGTTTTGGGCTTTCAGGCTGTTTTTACACCCCTAGACTACTACCACTTATGCCCAATAACGTGTGAGTTATCAAGAGTATAAAACTAATAAATTGGCTCATATTTAAAGTGTCATTATAAAGTTTTAATAATCAATTGACACCTCATATGGTGCTAGATAGCATATTAAATGCATGTCCTTTTTTCCAACCTACTAATTATTATCCCAATCTAAATTATTGCATTATTCAAATTATTTTATAATTTGTCATGATATTGAGCATTGTCTTTTGCATTAAACAACATTAGATAAATAACCTCTTTTTTGATATTTATAATACTGAAAGAAATATCTATAACAATTTTGAAGGATGTTTAGGACAACCACTAATCACTATGTGGGTCATCCACTTTGTACAGAGAAAAAGCTGTGTCATTTATTGGGTCTGTATATAACTATTTGAAGTAGAACCTTTTTCAGAATTCCTATTTAGAAAGAAATACACATGATCATGAACCCCTCCTTTATTTATAAAAGAATTAAAAAAAAAAAACCCCTTTCTTTAGCATAAATATTTCGTGTGTTCATAATTAATCTACCTATAAGTTTCTTGAAATTGGATCAATTATCCTGTTCTTAAAACATTTGCCATTTAAATATAAATAAATATGATCCCTTAAGTTGTTAGATCACTATTTAGCTATATATATAAATGCTAAATCTTGATCGTGATCAGTACTGGATTTTTTTATTTTTATTTTTTGAAAAAAAAAGGAGAGATCAGTGGACATGTTCGAAGAGAATAATTAGAGATGAAATCTCAGATCAGTATATATTACTCTTTTAGACAACTATCAAAAGAAAAGGGTCTAGATGGATTCTAATTTGATGATGATCAGTTTCCATATATACCTCCTAAAAGGGAACTGGAGGGGGAAAAGCAGAACAAAGAAAAAGAAAACCACAAAAGACTAATTCTTTGACACGTGCATGCCCCACCACACACTTAAATCCTTTTCTTCTGGGACTTAAACACCACTTCCTGTCATGCATGACCACCTTATAGCTAATAGCTAATTAAGATTGATAATTACCCCGTAAGTATAACCCACAAGGCACCAATAATCATAGGCTCATTTAAGAATATGGGAGGCACCAACTCCCCCATAAGTTTTATTAATGTTTATAGTCTGTCGTTTTACACTACCACTTTTGTGCCATCTTTAATTTCCATCCTTTCTTGACATAGAAAATGCTTTTATCTTTCTAGCATGTTCCAAATTAATTAAGCATCTTATAGAATGACTCATTAAAGATTAACTCACTTAATTAGACATGATCATGAGCAGTGCTAATTAGTAGCATTAGGATTATATTATCAACTAATTATAAAGTGATCGATGTGGGGATTATGATTTGTATATTACTCATGAAGAGGCACGCAATATCGACATATGTATTTTCCTAAATTCCATTCAGGTTAAAGAAATATTATTTATATAATTCACAAGAATCAAAAAAAGAAAGTGAAAATTAGATACCCTTTAGAGTTTTCAGCTTAACTTTACTTATAGGTTGTTGAATAATAGTTAATTGGATGTCAATTTAGTTGGAATGCTTTAAATTTTTCGCTATGCCTTTTTCTCCTAAAATGCTTCTATAAGCATATTGTGCAAATTTTGTCCTCTTATTAATTATCACCTAATGATTATATATACAAAGTGAAATTGGTCTTTCTTGTTGCAATTGTAACTAATATTACTCTTAAGTAAGGTTATTAGCTTAATTAGTTAGAGAGTTAAATAATCAGGTCACTGGGAAACAATACGAATATTTGAGAAGGGAATCAATCAAAATTCGTGACAGTGACTTAAATGGCCACATTTTTCCACGTCTATTGTCAAAAGCTACCCGGGTTTTCTGGGTTTATGGAGTTGACAATTCCAATGGCCGGTGTTCTTCGTCTTCTCAATCTCTAAAAATTCCTACTTGCTTAAATTTCCCACAAAATAAAAAATATTATATACAAATATCTATATGTATTAGTTAACTGTAACAAATTAATTAAGTGTTACTTTTTCCTGCTATATCTGAAGCGTCTTTGACCCAAACATGATATTTTGGAATTCCCATTTTCTTCTTATTACCCTATTGTTGACCTAATTGGGGCATGCGTATTATTCTTCGTTACAAGTATACATTAGTTAGGTATAAGAATTTTAATTGTTTGACGGTCGTATAATGTATGTAGTATATGATATACATCTCAAATGTATAAATAAAATTTATAATAAAATATGATATACACATCAATTAAAGGGGTAAAAAGGTGTGCCATGAAAAAAAAAATGAACCAATCCATTGTATCTCTTAGTGCTTCAACATCCATCCTAGCTATATATTCTAAAAAGCAGGTGGAAATTGTATACCTTAAGCCAACTTATCCTTTTGCCAAAAATAAAAACACGTAAATAAATAAAGGAAAGAAGGAAAAAAGCAAGAAGGTCAAATTAAAAAGTAAAAAGCTCATTGACTCCATACTATTCAAGGTCTTCCTGCCGAGGATTTCTTTCTTATGTAAGGTCATGTTAATCGGCAAGTCTTTGTTTTTCGTCATGCATGATAATTTCATACATATCATATTTGGCACATATATATTTCTTCAAATATCTAGTATATATATATATATATATATAGTATTCGTACTAGGAAACCTAATGTCTAGGATTTCCAAATATAAACGTATTTTAATAAAGCAATATTAAGTATTGGAGTACATTACGACATATTGATTAATGCTGACAATTTATTTCAATAATATTCAAAGGAATTTAGCTTATTATTATTCTTTTCAATGTCGAGTAGCGATAGTCTTTCCGGCATGAAAATGGCCTCAATTTGTCAGCCCGAGTGTTTCTCATACTAATTTCTCGTCCTTATCTTCACAAAACGGCTAAATATGCATATTTTCCATATTTTGTAGGCGACGGCCAATATTTGATAGAAAGATAAAGAGATCAAGCAACTTGGCTTGGAGGTTTTCGACCTCATTAGCTCTTTTTATTTTAAGTTTTATTAGTATTAAATATTTTTTATATCAAACTAAACACATTCTCTTGAGACTTGCTTCTTTGATCTTTCACATTTGAGTCTACAACTTCTAGATCGTACTCTCACGTGATGAGTTTAGAATGTTGGTCCCTCCAAGCTCATTAAGATAGATATCATGTCTGCGGTCTTGTAACCCAAAATAACAACAATATAATGCCAATGAAAATTAACAAATAGCATATGGTCTTTAATAAAGTATAACATATATATGTAACTTTATATTTGTAAGAACTAATGGAATAGAAACTAATGTTCAATTCTTTGCATGAATCATACATTTCCTGTGCATGTGTGAAAATTTACAAAGAGACAAAATTATTATATTAAACAATGAATATGATTCCCAAACCGAAAGAGAGAGAGATATAACAATTGGAGCCATCAATTAAACTAATCCATAACATGTAATTTGCATCTAAGTGTGAAGAAGCCGCCAAAGAAACCCAAAGAAAAAGACAAGCAATGTCTCATCTAGCAAACGCACGCCTTGGATTAAAGCAAAAGTTTAAGGTTTAAAACAAGTGAAATTTTTTTTTATA
This sequence comes from Trema orientale, assembly GCA_002914845.1. Lineage (NCBI taxonomy): Eukaryota > Viridiplantae > Streptophyta > Magnoliopsida > Rosales > Cannabaceae > Trema > Trema orientale. The sequence goes on along the minus strand of JXTC01000060.1, from coordinate 445,866 downwards.
ATAATAAAAGATTAAAGTATGTCTTTATTGTGTCCCCTAGGGTCTTCTTCATTTTTGTTAAGTGTACGTAACTATGTTGGTTTCTAACTCTACATTCAGAGCATTTTAATATGTAATCGATCAGATAAGAGTTCTTTTAATTTTTTTGTTCTTTTTTTTTTTTTGGTGGGATTAAGGGGCAATATCTCTCATGTATTTCTGGGCAAGTGTGTTGTTACACCACTAGGCAAAGGTCCCTCCCATGATGGCGTTTGCTTATAGTTTATTAATGATTTGATTTGATTGTTCAATACCCTCTATATAGTCTATAGTATACTTCAAATTGGAGCTTTGGTGGAATTGGAAGACCTTTTCTTTTTGTATATGAAATAATGTATTTTTTTTTTTTAGTCAGACCATCAAGAGTTCACATTGGTCATTGGTGGACTGCACGGGTTGAGATCTGATACGGTGGGTATTTGGTGGTACCACGTGTTGGATTAGCCCGAGCATTGTTTTTACAACGTGTCCATTAGTGGCAGTCATACACGATTGGGGACCATTCTATTTGTTCACCATCTTAGTGAAACCCCCTCCTTTTGGGATGATCATGACCTTTCAGAAGGGATAACGAGTCTTTTTGGCGTAGGGTACGTGGTCTTTCATTGGTTAATGCTTCTCATAATTAGGATATTACCAAGTCAATGAGATTTAAGTAGTGTCCTAAAGTAACGTTCCGCTAATGCATGCGATTTTGCTAAACGTTGTCGACATACGATTGGTCCAAGTATTTGCTTAGGAATGATTATAGGGAGTAAGTATACCGTACTTTGGTTGATTGTTTCTTAAGGTGTTAAAGGGAGAATCACAATAGTAAGATACGAGGATATGTATGAAAGTTATCGTTTACTTAACCTAACCGTCCAAAGTTGCGTTTTGGTGTAGCCAAATTGACCAAATCATATTGTAACTATCAAGTTGTCATTCATTTGAGTGTTGTATCTATGACCAAGTACTACTAATTAGACATATGGAAAGGGAATGAAGATGATGATATGGGACCAGCTAGCCAGCTACGCCACCAAGTGAGAGCTAATACAATATAAGCCAATCATTTTCTACCCCCAATAACAATTTGTTCATCATAATGATCAGTACTCGAAAAGATAAAAATTAAGGAAAGGAAAAAAAATAAAAATAAAAATAAAAATAAAAAGAAAGAAATAAGGGATTACAATATCTTGGTCAATCTATTAATGTTACTTTTAATGTTGGAAGTAACGTATTTCTGATAGGATCAAAATAATAAGAACCAGACGAAGATGACGACAACAATGACAAGGATACTGACGAAGACCATGACAAATTTGTTTTCATAGAAATGGTTTTGTAACTAAGTACAGTAGCAGTGATAAGAAAGGCAATGAAATGTTGGATAGCGATATGTACTTATTGAACATGATGATGATGATTTTTCGAGTGAGAAATATAGGACAATGAATAAATAGAAATTAGACACCTTTTGGTCCAGATTCAATGGCACCTGTTAGGGGTCAAGTCCCACGTCGTAAAACGACTTGTCTCTTGGATTTTCATTTTTCTACACTTTTAAATTAATTATTAGTACTTAATTAACTTGCCTTATGTATTTTTTTCTATTATGGTATATTAATTTAATCCCATCATGTTCCATTATTAACTTCCTCTTTCTCAACTTTTGACCCATCTACTCAAATTTTAAAATGAAATTACTCATTAATTAGATTGAGGCGTGCCAATGTTTGTCGTGTTTTGTGATGTAATAGACGTCTAAGTTCTAACTTGATTTAGAATATACTAATAATAATTATCCTCTAAGTTGATTCATTTTGAAGGAAGTTATATATACAATTACTTAAGACTAAATTCCATGATAGTTAAGAGCTTAGACCAATTAGTGTGTACTGGTTTGTTAAATTTAAGGTTCAACACACTTTGAAAGGGAAAACTATATATCTATATATATGTTTATTTAATTTTTATCTAGATACAACAGAAAAAACAATGATTGCATTTAAGAGTAACAACGACTTTTTTAGACTTAAGTGGTAACTTTCCACTTCGGATAGTTGAAAATTTTTATGCTATCAAAAATATGTTTAAATGTTAAATACATAACTTATTACTTATATATAGAATATAAAAAATAAATTGAGTTAATAATTGTCCCCTAGACTATGTGCATGTAATTATTTGTCTTTTTCCTGTTTCCTTTTGGAAATTCCTGCGTTGATTGTGCTACGGTGCAATATTATAATTATATTTAGATAAATGGCCTTCTTCTTCTTTCACGTTTTTCTTAAATGTACAACAATGATATATGAAAAACCAAAGAATAAAAATAAAAAGTGAAAATTTAGAATTCTAACCCAAACTCCAAAACTTGGGAAGAGACATGAACCGACCTGTCTTTGTGACTTATCAGGCATGAGGCATGATAATATAGTATTATTATTCAGGGAGATGAAAATAAAGGTATTTATCGAAAGCTTTTTTTTTTTTGGGGGGGGGGTTCAACTTAGCAATCCTTCCAAAAAGGAAAGCAATTAAAGTATGGTTACTTAATACTTTTTTGTTTCCATAGCCTTGATATAAGAGACACACTGTTGGCTAAAGCCCAACAGCATAATTCATCAAGTTGAATGAAACTCGCACATAACTTACGTTTTAATTATTTTAATGCTCATAGAAAAGACATAAAATAATACACTATAGGTACATTAACTTTTTTTTGAACACCTATAGGTACATTAACTTGATGAAAGTAGCTCCATCTAAATGTGAATGTTACATGCCGAAATATATATAGCTTTTTTGTTTAGTCATTCCTTTATAAGTGAGGAAGCCATTATTTAATCTGAACAATAAAAATAGTAAAGCATCTAATAAAAACCATGATCATTTGCTTTCTTAATGATCATCTAAAGTTTCAACACGGTGTAATAATGTAAATTCTAATTAGTTTATAATAATAACTCCATGGACGACAAAACCACTCGTGCACTTTACTTAAGTTTGTTTATTGTCAACAAAGGAAGCCTCCCACATAAAATATTACTCCTACTTAAAAAAGATCTAGCTCACCCCATTAGGTTTTTTTTTTTTCTTTTTTTAAGTCATATTATTATATGACATCCTAAAGACAAAAAGGTTTACCTAGAAATTCTCTAAAATATTGCCCTAGGATAAGAGGTGATGAAAATAGGCTCACCTTGTTGAATCTATGGATTACAAACTGAAAATTATGCCATTTTTTTTTTCCAAATCCCATTTTGTAATTTAAGTATATACACCCTTGTTCCCATTAAGTCAGCAAATTTTACTGGCCAACTTGTGTGTCCAATTTTATCAAACCAAGCGAGGTAGTTAGCAAGTTGGAAACAAATTTTTACCGGTCAAAGGGGAGAAACTACTAAAAAAATTAAAGAAGCAAAGTCAGAGCGGAAAAGTCAACGGGAATTTGTTGGTCATAAGAAGTCAGCTGATCCTGTGTGTTTCAGTGTTAGTGAATTGGATCAGGAAGCATTGTTGCCGTAAAACAATGTAGACGAGTATCAATATTCTAGCTCATAGGATTAGTTAGAATGAAGCCCTTATAACTGTGAATGACTTTTTCTTTTTTTCGTTGGGTTTGAAATAAGAATTATAGGTGATTACACACATATATAATTATTTATACAATAATAATTGCAGTCAGACCTAACAAGATTCCATTTTGGTCTTTGGCATTTGAAGAATGGAACCTAATCTATGACCAAAAGCTAAGCACAGGTTTCTGTGGCAAAAATGAATTAGGATTTCGTTTTAATTAGGTACTTCCTTAGGAATGGTTTCATAACACTTGTAAAGTTATTGTTTCTGTGGTCCAAACTTACATTTGGGTACCCAGTCCCAGTCGAAAGCCCGTTTGCTTAGCCTCCCATCATCAGACAAATCAACTAGGAGGAAATTTGATTCTTTATGGTAATTTTTCAAAAAATTGAAAAATCCCGAAATTTGAAATTATTCTGAAAAATTTCGGATTTAATTATAAAAATATTATTTTTAGAAGTATTTAGAAAAATACCACTTTTAATTAACTGATGAGATATTTAAGGTAGCTAATAGAGTTACCTGAGGTAACTTGATCGGTTACTTCAAGTAATTGGATTGGTTACACTAAGTGACCTAACTGGTTACCTCAAATAACATTGAAAAATAAGTGTTATTTTCCTAATAAAACTTTTAAAAAGTGATATTTTCCTAAAAAAATCAGCCCAATTATTTAATTTTTGATACTTTGGGCCTCAAAACTTTGTAAGAAGCCCATCAATTAACTGGGCAATCTCCAAAGGGAAATGGACCTTACTAGGAGCAATTTGGGCCAAAATGGCTTTTTTTTAGGGGAAGTTCGAGTACTCCATTTTAATAAATTTTTTTTTTTTCATTTTATAACTAAATAGGTCTTTTTACGCTTGATATATTTACTTTTATACCAACTTTATTTTGTATATTGAGTATATTAGTTTTTATATCGGGTATTTAATCTTTTACACTTGTATATATATTAATATAGTGGTCATTTTGCCACGACATTTAGAAAAGCGGGCATTTACTAAAAATGTACCCTAAATTAGGTCATTTTGCTATAAGCCCCTTTTTCAGGGAAGTAGTCATGCAGAATAGCAGTTTTGGATAATATGTATACATCTATAGAAGTTTTTGGCTATTTTCCTTTTTTTACATAAAATGTTGTAAAACCAAATCTTGTTTTCAAAACTACTATCCATGAAAAAGCTCCCTTTTTTAGGAATATCACAATATAATGGTTATTATAATTTTTTTTAATTTTAGATTTTTTTAATTTTATCAAGAAAAAAAACCTTGAATTTCTTGTTATATAATTTTAAAAAAAAAAAACTTTACATTATTTTAATTGTAGAAAAAAGAATCTTGACTTTCTAATCATATCAAATAATATCTTTAATTATAAAATCCAATTAAATTAGGCATGAATCAATGATTTGGTAAAATTAGCTTGTAAAATCAACAATGTGACCCATTTGCCCTTGGTGTATAGTGTCCTGACCTACTGTGCCAGTCCATTCTCATTATTAAGCACCCTAAGTTGAGATAAACATTATGTCGCTCTATATCAAGAAAGTTGTCGTCTAGTTGAATAAAATAAAAGAAAATGTTTCAAAAATGTAAGTAACTAAGATTATTGTGTTATATTTTCAAAACATTTTTATTATTTTTTCTATTTTAATTTCATTCGACTAAGAGAAGATAACTTATTGAAATAGCATTGTGTTATTTTCATCCCAAATTGGGGTGTTTGATAACGATAATAATTTCATATTACAAGAAGTTACTCAGAGACAGGTGTCAAAATATATCTAAATAATAGTTATTTTTCATGCTACTTTGTTATTTTTATATTTATCTAATGCTAATTTGATTTATTTTTTGTGTTTCAAAGTGTTTTGGAGGTGAAAGAGTGAAAATGAGTTGAATTGGAGCTGAAACAGGTGAAAAGTCTAAGTATTGAGCTAAAAAATGGTAAAAATCTAAAAATCCAACTAAAAAGTGACATTTTGCAAAAATCGAGAATGTTGACAGAGATCTGGCATGACAGCATCTGAATTCGAGCGTCGCGACACCAAGAATCAGGAAAAAAGTTGTTTTTTTTTTACTGACTTAATGATTTTTGACGACCTAGGACTCCTATTTTGTGCAGAATGCAACCTAAACACCTGCCAAACCTATTTCCCTATAAATATGATCCTCTATCTCATATGAGACGCAATCATTCATACCTAGGAGCCATAAAACATGCCTAAAACCTAGAGAAAGGAGAAGAGAGCTTGGAAGCGGCTACAACGTTCTTCTTTGTTCATTTTTCTTTCCTTTTCAGTTTTTATTCATTCTAGCATGATGACTTTATTATTTATTCTTATATATACATACTAGATTAGGTTCTAGGTTAGGTTAAGGGTGATTTCAAAGCCCTAAATATGAATGCTATTCGATTTTCTAGATTTTACGCTATTGATTATTTATCTAATATTGTTATTGTTCTTCTATATTTATTTGCTTCATGAATGATATCTTGATTTGTTTAGAAAGACTTACTAGGTAATCTTAATATGATTGTATAACTAGGATTTGAATTACACGTTTGTTATGTTTGAATCTATTAGTAGTAAAGCTATGATTAATATGATCGTTTGATAACTTAATTATGGTGAGAAACAATACCAAGGCTAGAAATCCGTGTTTATGACATTATAATATAGATCAGTCTGTGTCTGTCTTTCTATATTTAATGCTTCTGTTGGATAATTCTAGAGCATTTGTTTAGGTGATCTAATAGGAAGAATTAGCTATGGTGTTAATATACAACCTAAGGAAAGAATGAGGTTATTGCACGTTTGTGGATTACCTATAATTGGTAACTTTTATAGATAGTTAGGTATAAAATTTGGTAATTAAATTAGCATGAGTATTTAATGGAAGAGAATAAAACCTTAAATCATTTATTTTATATTTTTGCTTTTTATATTCTTATTTGTTTAGTTATTAGTTTTATTTTCTAAATCTCATTTTCAACTGTAAGATTAATAGTTCATTATTCAAATCAATTCTTCGTGGGATCGACCCTTCTTACCACTACACTAGATTATACCAATTTACTAGGTTGAGTTAGGATATAAATATGAAGGTTAAATAATTTGGCTATTTAATGACACACCACTCATGTACCATATTCTAGTAAAATAGTTATTCTAAATCCAATTTGATTTAATTCTGAAATCCAAAACTTATATTTAATATAGGAAAGTAGGTATTCTTTTTTGTAATTCGTCTTAATAAATGTATGTTTTTCTCTTTCTATAACTAAATGGCCAACTCAGGCTAAGTATATGTCATTTTCATCCCGAATTGGGATGTTTGATAACGAGAATAACTTCACACCGTAAGCATAAAATACTTATACACCAAAGCTATATGGGTTACTTCGCGTACTAAATTCTAGTCAAGTAGTTGTTTTAGATCCAATTTGATTTGATTTTAAAATCCAAATATTTTATTTAATATAGAGAAGTAGGTATTTTTTTTGCACTTCGTCTTAATAAATATCTGTTTTTTTCTTTTTTATAATTAGATAGCTGAGTATACATATTTTTACACCTATATATCTAGTTATATACCAACTTTATTTTATATACTCAGTATATTAGCTTTTTATACTGGGTACGTTATATTTTACACGTGGTATATGCACCTATATACCGGTCATTTTACTACGACATTTACTGAAAGTAAGATAAAAATATCGGTCATTTTGCTATAAGACATTTAATATAGCCTAAAATCCGAAGTTTTTATTTATAGAATTTTAAAAACCCAATATCTTCTTTTTTTGTTGAAATTAAAAATCTAAAGTTTTTTTTAATATAATAATCCTAATATAATTGATGGACGGTCATTATATTTTATATTTTAAGACCATAAATTTATGAATTCATTGAGACCATTTTACATGATAATTTCTTTTGTTTAAAAAAAAAAAGAAAATATCACATGGGATCCCCATTCTTTCTCCAACAGATCACTTGAATCCTTATTTTTTTTCGTAGCATTTGGCTCCCTAAGCTTGTATTTTTTGTTTCACTTAAGTCCCAAATTTTTTTTCTCAGTCCAAAAGTCCCATTAAATACTCATGTGCCAGGCATAGGCTCACTAACCTAAGATATAACATGGAAAAAAATAATAACAATAACAATAAAATCTCAAAGAGGAACCCACTCATTTACTCAACAAATTATCTCTTCTTCCCCAAAAAACCATTCTCTCTCAATCTGACTCTTTCTTTCTTACTCTTTCTTTCTTTTCTTTTTTTTTTTTCCTTTCCATTTTCAGTTTCACGTAAAACTCTCATTTAGCTGTATATTATCAAACTTGGACATGTGTGCATGTATATGTGGGCATTCATGATACGTTTTTATTTTTCCTGGCACTAAATTTATGGGTTTCGAAAGTCATGAAACCGTAGTTAGGAGCATCAACCTGTTTTCAATCATCCGCTTCTCAAGAATCATATCATCGAGGTTTTTCTTCTTCTTTTTTTAATTGTTTTGGGTATATCTACGTACTAAACTCTTTATGTGATTATAGATAGTACCAAATTCAATTCAAAATAGAATAAAAGGAGAAAATAACTGGACATTATTACAAAAATGACGATAGAATGAAGAATGTTCAGAAAGAAAAATTCTTATTATTTCTTAAGAATTTCTGTAGGAATTCATGGCTTTTCAAATTATCAAACTTGGGCTGTATAATATCATAAGAATGAGTTTTTGAAGATTTAATTGTGGATGTAAACTATTAAAACATATATGTATATGTATATATGGTTTCCAATCTGATAGGAATTTTTTTCTTTAACCGTTGGATTATGATCTAACGACTACCATAATTTGAGTAGTTGGAAAAAATAAAAAAAATAAAAATATATTATTTAATACTTTTATCTCTTATATCATAAAAAGACGTGCATGACCAATTTTAATTGGTCAAAATAATACTTATATATAAATTAAAAAAAATACTAACTAGATTGATACCATATATTTATATATATATATATACATATGTATGTGTGTGTCTGTGTATTTGTACAACGACTCAGAATTAGGGATGGAAAGGGAAGCCAAAGTCCGTCTAAGAGTGAACGAGCTCAAAGGGAAGGCATGGGTGCTAGAAATTCTGAAAAAATGATTTCGAACAATGATTCTACTGAAAAGGATTTTCACAATTTTGTAAACAAATCAAAATGCAGCGGAATTGATATTTTAAAATTTTCTTGAATCTTTACAAAACAAAATAAATAGGATCGGTGATCTAACATAAATCAATTCATGGATTGTAGTTTAGATAAAATCTGGAAGTGCTTCACAATCATTGAGCCTTGCTGTCTATTTTCTGCAACCCATTGAATGATCCGGTGTGTAAGCGCCTTCTTGATTCCCAACGAGAAATGAGCGGAACAATCCCAAAGACGCTATTCTTTCTCCTTGACTATACGTTTACGACCATAGGTATCTCTCCCTCGGCGGCCATGAATGAATACAGAATTTCTCCCGCGGCAGTTTGGTTCTCTCTCGCTCTCTCTTTTTCTTTGTGTCACACGTAAAACACAATTATTGTGCTATAGGTAGTGTGTGTAACTACTAACAAGACTTATGAGAACTTTTCTCTTGTGTATTAGAGAGGTGTAACACATATTGGGCCTATTAGGTTTATTGGATTCAATTGACCATTCAATTAGTATATTAGGCTATGTATGGGCTAGACATGGGACCTTATGGATTCAAATAGTCTATGATCTAATGGGCCAATTACATACAATCATAATTAACTCTTAATATATGATTAAGTCTTGTCCATTAATATTGGGGGGCACACCACTATAGGCCTAATATTGCACTCTTAGACTAAATGTCATATAATTTTCTGCGAAGTAGATTAATACTTGAATTAGCTTGATCTATTTAGTATATACTATACCTACAGATATACCCCCGATGCAATGCCGTACTAGTGAGGTGAAATTACCATATTACATATGTAGTACATATTTACCTTTGAGTCGTCATTTTTTATCTAATGGATAATAACTGACTACAGTGTTTGTGACTGCCCATACAAATACAATCAAATTCACAAAGTGAATACCAGGCGCCTAGTTTTTATTATCCAAGTCATTAAAAAACTTTAAAGTAATATTATATGCACGGTGTCCAAATCATAAAAGACGTTCTCATCAATTCACAAATCTTATCTTTTAAGATACCGAAACTATTCCTTTAGTACGTTAAAAAGATTAAACTCATGAAAGCAAGTCTGATAATCACTAGTATTAAAGTAATCTTGCAATAGTACTAGATTAATGAAAGATAGAATATTGAGTCACGGTACTTAACCTCAAATTTTATTTTCACTTAGTCTAGTTCAATGCACTTATAACTTTCTTATAATGCACTAGTGTTTCTATCCAAAGTCAAATACTTCGATGATTAGAGACTTCAACAATCCCGTTGAAATAGACAACACTACATTCTGTGGCAAAATAAAGTATTCCATATTTATTTGCAGAATGCGAACTTTTTATTTAAACATAATTAAATAAAGAATTTAATTTCTCACATGTGAACACTTCACACGAACAGTTCTTTATTGCTCTTTATTAGTCATAGAAGTTTTTGATGTTTGCATAATAGAAAATATAAACATCACACGTATATAATTGAGACATAATATGGAATTTATTGACAACAAATAGATAACACTTAAATCAAATAAATATTGTTAAAATTCTCTAACAAAGAAATTACTTTATATGACATATTCCCAACAATAGGAGTGAGCATCGGTTGGGTTGGGTGGGTTACACGACCCACTCAGCCCGACCAAAGGAATTTCGGATTATAATTTTGCAACCCAAAACCCGTCCAATAAATTGAAATTCTATTTTTAACTCGCCTAAAGTTTAGGTTTGATCGGGTTAATCTGAATTAGTTTTTTTTTTCGTTTTTTAAGAAAAATAAAATATAAAGAGTCAAAAGGAAACAATTGTGGAGTTTATGGCATCAAAAATTATCTATTTAGACTTAAATCAAACAATAAGGCAAAGCTATTTATATTTTGAGTTAAAACTTATCTTAAACTTTTTATTATATCTTAAAAATGTAATTATATATGCAACATAATAAACTAAATACTAAGTATTATCTTGTTTGATCGGGTTGGATTATATTAGGCAGATTAGAATCGACACTTAACCCGTCTAAATATTAAATGGTCAGATTGGAATCAACACCTAACCCGGTCAAATATTGAATTATCAGGTTATTCGAGTTTTTAATTGGTCAGGTTATTCGGGTTCTTAATTGGTCGGGTTGTCGAATTTTTTACTTACCCTTAGAAAGGCGCGACCAGCAGTGACTCGAGCCGATAAGCGTTGAATTCTGGCTATATGGGCCATGTTCAGGACGCTCGTTCTCTCACTTTATCTCTTTCTTCATTGCCATCATTTTCAATTAGTTTGGTCCTAAATAGGCAATAAGGACTGTCGTAGTGAAGGAAGAAAAATTGAGATTGTGAGGGCGACGATGAGAGTAAGAAAAAAGATTTTTTGAGGAAGAAGAAACACTCTATGGGTAAATAATTGGGGCCCAGGTTTTTTTAGGAAGAAACGAGACTCTATTGAGTAAACGAGTGTGTCCCTTTGAGATTTTATTATTACTTTATTTTTTTCACAAAATTATATCTTAGGTTAGCATGTGCTTGGCACATGAGTATTTAATGGGACTTTTGGACGGAAAAACGTTTGAGACTTAAGTAAAATAACAAGACAAGTTTGGATAGCCAAATGCTAGAATAAAAAGAATATGGATCTAAGTAATGCATCGGGAAAAGAATGGGGACCCCAGGTTATATTTTCCCAAAAAAAAATACTAAACTAAAATCCTGAATTTTAAAATTCTTTGAAAATCCAAGATTTATTTAGAAAATACCATTTTTAAAAATATTCAAAAATTACAATTTTTTACCAATTGATAATGTACTCGAGGTAACCAGACTAGTTACCTCAAGTATGTCGATTAAGTATCCGAAATGACTGGTTACTATGAGTGACATTGAAAATACTAATTTTGAAGAGAAAAAAAGTGACAATAGTTTGAATATTTTTTAGAAGTGTTATTTTTTCTAAGCAATTTTTTTAAAAATGATATTTTTCTAAATAAATCTAAGATTTTTCAATTTTTTAGACTTTGGGCAAGGGTTTTATAGAAAACCATTAGTGATTACTAATATCATAACTACACATACTAATTCATTAAAAAGTCACAAAGTAATGGAATTTTTTAACCAAACAGCCGAAGTTTAGATCATAGTTTGCAAAATGGTCGTTTTTTAAACATTGGTAAAAAATGACCAAATTTTAAAAATGATTTAAAAATATTCATTTTTTATATTTAGTATATCAAAATTTATTGATTTATTTTTTAAAAATGATATTTTTAAGAGTGTCAAAAACTCTTCGACTTACAATTAAGAGCTTCTTGACCATGAAAGACCCATGAAAATATCGTAAATAATATTTTTTTTAATGGTCAATAGGCTCTTGACTATAGGTTAAAGCATTCTTAACATTCTTAAAAATGTCATTTTTAAAAATAATTTATAAAAATGTCATTTTAGTTAAAATTAGTCATACCAATGTCCTTTTTTCACGATAGATCCTCACAATGCCATGTATCATGATTCAGAAAATTAAGAAAAATATCATTATATTGAGGCAAAGTTTTTTTTCGCTACTTTTTAGAATTATTTTAAATAGTGTTAATTCAAATTTTGTATGAATAATTATTATCATGACTATTATTCTATTAACAAAAGAAAATAATTTTAAAATATCATCACATAAGTCGCCTAAGCTCATAGGTTGTAATAGACATGATTGAGCTGTTACTCAATAATTTTCAGGTACGTAACTATTAATTAACTATTAATTTAATTTTTTATTTTGTTTTTGAATTGTATTATGTTGGATAATTTTAACTATTGCAAGTAATAATATATCTAGAAATGAAAATATAACAACAAATTGTTGTGACATATGATATAATAAACTATTTAACTACACCTTGGATAGTAACAATTATTATAAAAATCAAATAACATAACAAAATAAATCACAATTAATTTACTATAATAATAATTATGATTATAATAACAAAATAACAAAGGAGTTTAAGAAAATCAAACCGAGTCTTGTGTTTTACACAATTTCCTTAAAACAGTTACGCCTCCTCACCTGAGTGCTTAGAAGAATGTCAGCAGCGTTTGTTTCCCAGGATAAAACGGTTCACGAATAGCAAGATCGCACCAACTTGTTACTCACAACGAACTGAGCAATGCCCAAACTCTATCACCAGAACTCAAGAGAACTTGACCACTCTTATAAGAAAGAACAAGAACTCAAACTCTCTAACTTCTAACTAACTTCTCTCTAACTTCTAACTAACTTTTCTTAACCGTCACAGAGAGAAATGGAAGAGAGGAATAGGCTAAGAAATATTCTGGTGTGTCTTGGTGTGTCTAAGAGTGAGGAGAATATCTCCTTTTATAGTGTTCATGGGGGAACCAAGCCATTAATATCCCATTAATATAGCTGAAAATATTTTTCTGTTACAACATAACAGCCCATTAATATGGCTGACAAACGTTTGTTTGTTACAGCGTAACAGCAACAGCCCATTAATATGGCTGAAAAACGTTTGTCTGTTACAACATAACATCCCATTAATATGGCTAAAAAACGTTTGTCTGTTACAACGTAACAGCAATAGCCTATTAATATGGTTGAAAAACTGAAAAATATTTGGCTGTTACAACATAACTGTCAAAACGTTTTTGACTATTACCTCAGCTTTATGAGGCCTAATAAATGTCCAAAATGAATTTTATAACTCTTGTATGTTACAAATTTAATTCTAGAACCTCCTCACTTTGGGTTTAAATTTCTCATTCACCCATGCCTCAAAATGGCTATTAACAATGGTTTTTTCAAACCAATTTTCTAACATATTATTTATTAAATAATTTCTATGCAGGAAATATACTGTCCAAATCATGAAAATGAGTGGACAAAAAACCGATTGAGACAAGAAAAAATGATATGGGCTAATAAACTTAAGGGAATAAATTTTATTTTTCCCACCAATGTGGGATTATAAACTTGCCACACTAATAAACCTATCATACACTATTATATTCAAAAACTTCTTAGAAAAAATAAATAATAGACAGAAATAAGATAACAAGTATTCAAATGAAAGCTAGAGGTATTCACGATACAATTGGGCCGATTTAACGACTATTTAGTGTACCAAATTGCACATGTTGCTTATTTTTTTGGGGCTTATAGAAATTTGACCAAATTTTAGGCTCAATTTCAGTAAATATTCATTTGTCAAATGTTATAGTAAAATGTTCAGTATATATGCTTATATACCAAGTGTAAAAAATTATATACCCAGTGCATTTCAGTACAGTAACTAAAATTGGTAGATATGTGTATCTACTAAGTGTAAAAATATATATATATATATATGGACAATTAGCTATAAAATTTTAAAAGTGGACATCTACTTAATCAAATTTAAAATTTTGGTCAGCTTTCGAGTTTCGATGGCTTCTAGAGCTCGGTACTCGGTGATGCAGGAGATGATTGGAGGGAAGTTCACTATTGAGGCGAGGCCAAAATCGGTGATAGAGGCTTCGAGGTCTTGGTTGAATAAGACTTGGAGGACTTGATGTTGCCACGGATGGATTTGGGGTCACCGTCAGAGTGGATGTGGGCGATTCCTTTAACAGATCGGAGAGAGATATTTACTCTTGAATCCTAGTTCAGAGGAGTATTTTTCTGCTTCTCTGAAGCTAGTGAAATCCAGAAAAAGAGAACAATCCAGTAAAGTTTTGGGTTGTTACTAATAATTGCTTGATATGATTGTAGCATGTTTGTTAAAATGTCTCCGTGAGTTTTGCTAGATAGTACTTGAAAAATACTTTGGAATGTCGATTTTAGATTAATAAATATTGTGCTATTGTTTTGGTTGGTATTTTTGTGAATTTTATTAAGACCAAAATTTGAGAATCCAATTGTGTCTCTTTAATTCTTCAAAATATTTTTTTTGTGTTTGCTGGGATTTTCTTTTATGATTGGTTTTTTTTCCTTAAGAGTTGTATTCGTAATATAATTTTGATTTTGCTATTCATTATTAGTGATATTGAGAATTGAACTGAATTTTGGGTTGATCCGATCTCATGCTCATTGGTTGTGTATGTCTAATATCTTAAGTATTGACAAGTATTGACATAAATGGTTACCCAATTGAATATAATTGAATTTCAATTAACATGAGCGGTTCATGACTTGTAGCAATATGCAAAGGATCAAATATATGCATTACTAAAAATGACATTTTAATCTTCGCTTATGTCCACATCTCTTTCTATTTTTTTTTTTTTAAATAATCTCTTTCTATTTTTACAATGTATCATCTAAATGTTGTTGATTATCAACTCTCTTTGGACTAGTTTTAGTTTTTTTTTTATTCTTCTTTGAGTCACATATAACCATTTGTTGGATAACCAAAGAAAATAAACTACATAGCAAAGGTTGAAAATCTGTGAGTTATGTGTAGTTATCACAAATTTTGTGACTTAAAGTCACAAATCAGATCTTGTATTTTTTAGAACTATGAGAAACCTATGGTTATTATGGACAGTACTAATCTTTTTTTTTTTTTTAATGAATACAGATTACTAATCTTGATGGTATAGTTTTTCATATGAAAAATAGATTTCCTTTTGGTTTACGTTATTTTTAGACATTATTATAAACTACTAAGCCATTAAAAATAGTCACAAAATATATGATTGTCACTATTTTTGTGACTCTAAGTCACAAATCTTGATTACTGTCAGAGATTGTGTGACCTGAAGTCACACATTATTACTACTAATTTGAATATAAAAGCTTGACATCTGGGACTTTGTTGGTTTGTGAATTGTGATTGAAAATTTAGTGATTTGGGGGCATTTGGGAAGGAGAAAGAGTGGTGCCCCTCCTTCTTGACAAGGGTGGGTGGGGTAAGATACATTAAGATAAGTTTCATTTCCGACTTGTCAATAATTGTGTAGATATAGGTAACACAAATATGACTATTAATAAAAACAATGGCAAAAAGATTATTTTAGAATGCGATTTTTTCTCTCTTAAAAAGAAACTAAAAAAGTTATTATTTCATACTATAAAAGTCATTTTTTAAAAAATGGACTAAAAAAGTCCACTTGCCAAAAGAACGAACTAGCCGCGTTAATTTCCCTATTTTGTATGCATATGATTTTAAGTTTAGCACTTTTTCTTTTATTCTTTAGTTTAGTTGCAATTTTTTTTTATTATGATATTCTAAATATTGTCCTTATCTTTTAAGAGAACCCAAACCAGTCACGTAAAACAACCTAATTAGTTTTATAAAACGAGTCAACTAGCCCATAAGACAATCCAACTAGACCCATAAGACAACTAAACTAGTCATTTGAAACAAGTCAACTGGTCTTATAAGACAACCCAACTAGTCAAGGGTATTTTGATATAAATTACTCAAAAGTGCTATATTCCAAAATATAGAAATGTTATTCCTTTTGCCACATGAGAAATAACCATTCCATCCTAATTCAAAAATTTATAAACCTTACTTATAGGAGTGCTCAAAGAAACCGTGGAATCTGTCAAATTGCACCGCATTGCAGTAATTCTTGCTGGTTTTTTGTTCATGTGGTTTGGTGCGTGGCTTGATAATTTTTTTTGTCTCAAATTGTAATATACTTTTTATACTTTATACGATATTTCCAAGTAATTTTTTTCTTTTAAAGAAAAAAAACTTTTTCAACGTTAAATTTAAAACTTTTTTAATCCTAGAGTATATTTTTCTTAAGGAATGCAACAATTGATCTAGAATTAAAGAAATGCTAAAATTTCACTTTGGTCAATTTGTTTTTCAAGCCTAATTTGTCAAACTCATGGCTAAAGTATATATTTCAAACCATGGAAACTAAACTACATCACAGTGCAAATATAGGCGCACTTTGATTTGGTTTCTCTTAATCACTTCAAATATACTAATTTGTAATATTTTCATTCTCGACGCACTACTAATAGAGACTTATTATCTTTTTTTCTTTTTTCCAATTAATGAGGTATCACTTCTTTAAAACATTTTATCAAATACTTCCTTAAAGAAAAATTATGAGTTGGTTGAACTCTTTACTTTCTTTCAAACTCAATAAATAATTGGCATTTTTATATAAACATAACGTGGAGTGGTATGTACATATGTCATAAACAAAATATCATAAATAGGCACCACTTAGAAAGTAGTAAATGAATTCTATTGAGAGAACACCAAAGTATATAAACTGTTCCACACTCAAACACGTGGACAAAATTTGCATAAGAAATTAGTAAGTCAAGTAATAAAAATGATTTGCACATTTGAGAGTAATATAAAATATTATATAACCATATTATTATTAGCTCTCTAACAAGATGTCACAATTCCTTTCACCTTATAAAGGTTTTGTTATCGAAATTTTCTTACCCAAATAACTCTTGATATTTGGTTCTCGTTTTCTCTCCCTTGTTTCCATGTAGATTCATGTGGGGCCCACTTAATGGACTATACGCCATGTGGATGGCTGAATAGCTAGACAGGTGGCAGGGAACAAACTGCTTGGCACGTGTTCTGAATGCCACTTAAAAGTTACGCGAGTTGCACGTGACACTGGGCAGACCCGCTAATTGGTGTGGATAAAAGCTGAATCCATTTCAGACCCTGAACGGGTTCAACCGACCCCAGACCTCGCCCTGAGGACTGAGGGGTCGGAGGCCTCAAGGGTCTTCCACCAGAATGCCTTTATAGGTACCGCTCAGCTCCGAATGCAGACAGAGCATTTAATGCGGCCCTGGATAGGTGTGTGCGTTGGGTGAACCACCCTGACAGAATGGCGGGCTGTCGAAGTCTCGCTCCAGCTAGGCTCGTACCAGAAGGGGCGGCGGAAAGCAGGTCACGTCAACTCAGGGGAAATCACGGTAACCATGACCCGTGATTACTGGAGCAAGTTATGATGAAAAAAGGTACTTAATCCTGGGATTGGGAACCACCAGGCTCCTGGTCCCTAGGGTATAAATGCCACGCGTTTCTCTGCTAAGATATATATAAAAAAAAAGGGAGTTTTGTTTTTACTAATCAGCTCCAGCAGCAATTATCTGACTTAAGCATTATAGAGTTTTGCAGGTGGCCATCCCAGCCCCTCTCTATGCCAGCTTAAGATCAAGAACAATCTGGAGAAGTGAAGACACGTAGACAATTGGTAAAAACAGCACCAATAATTCCAATATTGCACAATTTTTCCCACATATTTGATTGAGGAATTACGTTTCGTAAAGCCATTAAAACTAAAACAATATTTGACATATGCACGATTTGGAAATAGACATAAACTGCATGTGTGGTTTGAGACACTAAATGAGAGGCAAAACTACCGACTAATTATTCATTTTTTTTTTAATTTCTTTTTTAAAGATTGAAAAACATAATCATCGTTAGGTATTCAGTTCTACTATAGATTATGGGTTTCAACTAAATGTTACAATAGTAGTAATATTTATTTTTTCGATTCCGTTAGATGACTACTGCCATTATTATTTTAATTCGTATATTATAAAGACGTTCATAATTTCTTATCCACTAAGAAAATGAGAAAAAAGAAACGAAGAGAAAAGTTTAGTTTTTATTAAAAAAATAGAGGAGCATTAACACCAAAAGCTTTGCACGGGGCGTGTGCAGCACGCAACGAGAATCATCAGCTGGAGAAGGAAGAAAGAAATCAAATCAATCCCTTATTAAAACGAAACGTCTTGACCGCCCTTTCTTCCGAAACGTTTTTTCTGGAACAAAAAAAAGAGGGCATTTCATTGCTTGACGACCTCCTCCGTGGTATTTGTCAGTCCCTCTCACAATCTCACACAGTCCCACCCCCTAAGGAAAACGAGAGAAAGCGCAGGAAAATTCCCCACGCTCTCTCTCTCTCTCTCTCTGTGTGTGATTTTCTCGCCATCCAAACAGAATACACCCCTTTCCATCCATTCCGTTGATCTCTTGGCGCCGATTCTTGGAGTAGGCCTTACTCTTTTTTTTTTTTCCCTCTGATTTCTTCGGGAATCGTTTGAAGGTTCAAAGTTGAGATTCGTAAAAACTTGTATTGTCGATTACGATCGATACTATTCTGAGTCTGAGTCTGAGTCTGAGTCTGAGTCTTAGTCCTAGGGTTTTGTGATTTTGGTTGAGTCGACTCGGAGGGATGTTCTTCTCAGGCGATTCATCAACTCGGAAGCGAGTCGATTTGGGAGGCCGGAGCACCAAGGAAAGGGATAGGAAGAAGCTTCTTGAGCAGACTAGGTTAGAGCGGAACAAGCGATTATGGTTAAAGCAACAGAATTTGGCTGCAATCAAAATTCAGGTATGCTTTTTTTGGCTTCTCAATATTGGTGTTGATTCGTTCTAGCAAAATTTTTTTTTTTTGGGGGCGTAATTGTACGTTTAAGGAATCATAAATTTTGTGGCTTTTGTGAAATGATTATGGCATTTGGTGGCGAATCATCGGCGGGTTTTTAAATGCCTCATTCTAGGGTATGATTTGTATAGAGAAATGGAGCAATTGGGAAGGCTAACAATGCGATTGATTGTCTTGATTGGGTATGTTGATAAAGAGAATTCTAGGTTTTGTGGAAATTGTCTTATGCTTATTGGAGGGGTCTGTGTTGTTTGAGCTTCGAAATATGTTTCAGTCCTTTGGCATTGTGTTGTAGCATGTATTATGATTGATAAAAGCTCAAATTTCTTTCGAATGCAAAGGTGGACAGTCTATAGACGAATGGTGTATACTGTGTCATTTCCATTTTAGGTGGCAGTTTTTGTATTTTTGATGGAAATCATCAAAATTCAATTGCAGTATTGTGACCCAATTACGTTTTTATGTTGACCTACCACACCTTACAGTTGAATTGTTTTTATTGTAACCCCATTACGTTTTTATGTTGACCTAAGACACTTTATAGTCGAATTGTTTTTCTAGATGAGTGTCGTGTTTACTGATTACTAGCTACAGAAATGCTTCAGGGGGAGAAAGGCAGTGGCAGCTGAACGTTATAAGGTGCGAGAAGAGTTCTATGGAAAATATGGGAAACTTTGCCAAAATGTGGACAGGTAACAAACTCCAACCTTTTTTTTTTCCCTGTTAAAATGTACTTTAGATTTTCTGAATCTTATTTTGTGTTTAACAAATTCCAACCTTTTTTTTTCCCCTGTTAAAATGTACTTTAGATTTTCTGAATCTTATTTTGTGTTTATAAGCATAGATAAATACTTTTTAGTTCCTTAACTCTAGGCTTTCGTAGTAGCAACTAACTAAGTACTTTTTATGATGTTCTTAACTCTAGTTGTTAAAATGTTCTTTAGATTTGCTGGATCTTATTTTGTGTTTATAAGCATAGATAAATACTTTTTAGTTCCTTAACTCTAGGCTTTCGTAGTAGCAACTAACTAACAGCCAGAAAGGAAGGAGAAAGAAATTGTGGAATGTGGCGGTCATAGCTATTCTTTGGGCTCTCTGGATGGAAAGGAATAATCGAATCTTTGATGATGATAGAGGAAATCTAGAATCCATATGGGACAAAGTAAAACACCTCGTGGCTTTGTGGGTGTATAAAAATAATAGTTTTAAGGAGGTGTCCTTTTCTGATCTCTACAGAGATTGGAATAGTTTGCTGTAGTTTTTTATGCTTTACTTTTAGATGATATCTTATCATCCAATTGTTTTTTTCCTCGTGCAATAAATTTTAATGTTTCCTATAAAAAAAAAGGTAGTTTTTAATTTTGATGATGCTTTCCTTGAATCGTTGCATTATCATTGCCCTGAAAGGGTTCTTCTGTCTGATAATTAACCTAATTCTATTCTCACTTTGCTATAGGACTTGTTTCGGTTTGGATTCAGAATTTTTACGCCAGTTACTTTTTTTCTTTGATGCTCGAAATGCTGGTGATATTTCTACTCTTATGGAGACCTGCCGATTACTTCAGCAATTGGTCCGAGATAGTGGTACTTTTATTCTCTATACCTTTTTAAGGAAGTATCGCTATGACAAATTGGTTGATATTTTTATATACTGCAATATATATTTTTTTTCCTGTTTTACTTGACATGCTATTATGTATGATACCTTATTTGGTTTAGTTATTTTTTTCTCTTCCCATTCTGCTTGCATCCTCGGTTGTTTGATGTTCTCTTTGATATTGAATGGGCTCATGAAGCAGGGCATATTGTGAGCCTATTTGCGGGCATGGATTACTCATCCAAGCATGCTTTGGTTGATTACAGAGTGAAGCAACTTGCATATATTTGTATTAAGGCTATACATCAAAACAGGTGGGCTGCTTAAAACTTTGTTTCTAGTAATTACTATTGGGTTTCAATCATAGGGTGTTATTTATGTGTCTAGTTATTCCCTTGGTTTGCTTACCAAGTTTTTTCCTGAGATTTATGAGATAATTCTGAGGCCTGAGATTTTTGAGATAATTCTGAGGACAAGTTTGGTTACTGTAAATTTGAACGCTTTTTGGGCTACAATTGCATTTATACTACCACATATTCTGGCTTTTTGGAAGAGTAATTGTAAAGTTAGTAAGGTTGATATCAACATTGATCATGCTCATTGATCTTGATTCTCTTATGTCTGATGTTACAATATGTTGAACATTTATCATGCACGGGCATAGGGAATTTGCTGTTGAATTTATCAAATTAATAGTACTCTGGTTTTGTTGCTTTTGATGAAGAGTTGCTTATTTGGTTTATGTTTGGACAGAAATCAATTAAAGAATCAAACTTTTGCAACACCTGAAGATTCCGGCACATTTACAACTGTGTTATTAGAAACAGTGGGCCTTTTGATTGATCCCAAACTTCCATGGGTTTGTAAGACAGTTGGTTATCTGTTGCAAAAAAAGGCATTTACCCTGTTTAGAGAGATTGTTCTGACAGGAAAGGTATACATCTTTTATTCTTATCCTTTTCGAAGAAAGGGTGTGTACCCTGTTAGAGCTTGTGTATACCCTGTTATAGCTTGTTTTCTTCTTTTAGGCTATGATGCATCCTTTCTCTATGTGTTTTTTTCTTTCCCTCTCTTTTTGAGTTTGAGCTTTTCCACACTTTGTCTCAATCCATGAGTTATGGAAGGTATTTCTCCATTAAATTTGCAAGGGTGTGAAAAATATTAGGATTCTCTTTCTTAATCTTTTTTGGCTGTGGTGCAGGAGCACTTGAACTCTCATACTTGCCTTGGCAAAGTGTCTTCATTGGAGCGTGTGCTTGCCCTCATAATTTCTCACACTGGTCAAAAGCCCTGTATATGCCCAAATACTGATGCGAGATGGAGTTTTTCATCCCAGATTCTTACTGTTCCTTTCCTGTGGAAGCTTTTCCCTTATTTAAAAGAGGTAGATTAGATATAATCACGTTAAAAAAAATACTTTGTACAAGAAAGCTTGACGATGGTGGCATGAGCTGCAGCATTGTGAACTGCAGCATTGATAAGCATTTTCCTTTCATGTATAATTACTATGAAGTAATCTCTTCCTATATAATCTGCCATATAGGTTTTCGCGGCAAGGGGCTTGTGCCAAGTTTACCTGCATCAAATGGCGCTGTGTGTGCAAAATCATGTTAATGTGCTTCCTAATGATGTATCGAATGAGTTTCCTGGTTATGCCTGCCTCCTTGGAAATATATTAGAAGCTGCAGGATTTGCACTATCTCGGGCCGATTGCTCCTTTGAAATGGTGAGGAATTGATGCAGATTTCAGTTCTGTTATAATTCTCCCTATTTCATTTAGGACTTGTTAGAACTAGATGGTGAAACATTATATGTCCTTTGTTTTGTTGTTAATCTTCCAACCATATATGTATATTTATTCTTTAGCGTTGGTGAAACATCTTCCGATAACTATATTCTTTTAATTTTAGTTGAAGTTATTTTCTATTTGACAGCATATGGGCTGACAATAATTACCTCTTACTTTTAACATGTTCATTGAGTTAAAAGTTGTGAGCTTTTTCTTTTTTATTTTGTTTATTTTTTAAAATATAATTTCGACATTTCTTTAATATTTTTAGGCCGTAGACCTTGCTGCTGTTACAACCTTCTTGTTGGGGACACTTCCTTCATTGAAATCTTCAGATAGAGAAACTCAAGACAGTATGCTTTCCTCATATTGCACTTTAAAGAGCTTTTGTGTATATACGCATATGATATGAAGCTTGATCTTCTTACCGATTTCTCTGTTTTATCATAATTTTTTTTTCGAGTTTTTAAATTCTGATAGTTGAATCAAGTTGAGATTTATTTGTTTGAGTTCAGGTTCCATGCAGGTTGATGATGATGTTGCTGGAGTTGATGAATCGGTGGAAGTAGTTTTGAATAGAAATTTGGAGCAACAGATTCGTAATGCTATTGATCCACGCTTTCTTCTACAATTAGTATGTCTTATTGACTTTTTATGATTCTCTCGTGTGAGATTTCACCTTAAGAAAGGGTAATTGCCTTGGAGTGAAATAACAAAACATTTTATTTGGGTTGGGTGTGGGTTTGTTGGGTTCGAATTTGTGCAGACAAATGTTTTGTTTGGAGGAATTTCAACTGTCAAGGGTTTGCATAATGATCCTGACGACAAGGAGGTTGCAGCTATTGGTGCAGCTTGTTCTTTTCTGCATGTCACCTTCAATGCTTTACCTCTTGAAAGAATCATGACTGTCCTGGCTTATAGAACTGAACTTGTTCCAGTGCTCTGGAATTTTATGAAGCGCTGCCATGAGAATCAGAAATGGACATCCTTGTCTGAACAGTTCTCATATCTTTTGTCGGGAGATGCACCTGGTTGGCTATTACCTCTGGCTGTTTTCTGTCCTGTGTACAAGTAAAGCTGCTTCTTTTTAGTTCAAAGTTGATTTACTAAATTATCCTTGTCGGCTTGTGGAATATATTTAATTTGTTACTTGAGTTTTGAGAGCTCCATTTCAATGAAAGATCTAGATTGATAGAACTGGATGTGACTAGTTTTATTCCTTTGGTGGATCAGGCATATGCTTATGATAGTTGATAACGAGGAGTTCTATGAACAAGAGAAGCCACTTTCACGTGAGGATATCAGATGCCTGATTATTATACTAAGACAGGTAATAGTTTTGAATAAGCTCTAGTTTAATTGGCAGCTAAAAGAAAGCTTAAGAACAAAAGTTGTAAATTGGTTTCAGTTGGCCAGATGGTTGCATTTTTTTCCTCCCAATGTAGTGTTGTTAAGGAACTAGATTTTGCATGGCAATTATGAGCTATACTGGCTAATGCAACTCACATGTTACCCTTAGTTGCAGCACAGTATTAATTACTCTATAACTACAGTCGATATTGGGCTAATACAACTTTTATGCTACACTTATTTGCTTCAATATTAATAACTCTATAACTACAGTCAATATTGGTATTATGTGCATTTATACTTTATGCAGGCCTTATGGCAGCTTCTATGGGTGAATCTTATGACTCCCCCAAATTCTGCAAAATCTGTCACCAACAATAGTACTCTTAAGGGACACGCAGTGGAAGTCATTCAACTCAGGGTTAGTGTTGTGGCATCTGAGCTTCTCTCTCAGGTAAATGCAACCTTTCAATTGTTTTTTATTATTATAGTGCGTAACAAGTTCTGCTTTATAGAATAACTTTTGTTAATATGCTGTGATGCTGTTTTATAGATCTTTTATTTTTTATCCTATGATGCATAAAATGTCTTGTACTCCAATTTGTTTCTTTTAATTGTCTGTATCAATTGTTGATGTAGTTGCAAGATTGGAACAATAGAAGGCAGTTTGCGCCTCCTAGTGACTTCCATGCTGACGGTGTCAATGAGTTCTTTATTTCACAGGTAAATAGCTTCTATTTGAAATTTTGGGTTTACATGCCCGAATGCTGCTGGATGTGTATTGCTAATATTCTTGTTTTGTGCCCAGGCTGTAATAGAAAATACCCGTGCAAATGACATATTAAAGCAAGCTCCCTTCCTTGTACCTTTTACCAGCAGAGTCAAAATATTCACTGTAAGTTGTTTATTTTGAATTATGAGGACTTTTGAGTCTGATAATGTTATCAACAATTCAAGTTGAGGCACCTTGTTAATACACGAATATTTTCAAATTATTTCCAGCTAGTCAATTGTATTTCTAACAATAAGTTTGCAATTGCATTTGCGCAGTCACAATTGGCAGCAGTTAGGCAGAAACACAGCTCTCATGCTGTTTATACCAGAAATCGCTTCAGAATACGGAGGGATCACATTCTGGAAGATGCTTACAATCAGATGAGTGCTTTATCTGAGGATGACCTTCGTGGACCGGTAATGTTTCTTCTTACTCGTATACATCTAACCAATAAGTTCTTTTTTCTTTTGTGTATGTAGTATGTGAGAATTGTTCACTTTTGACTTTATGTTTAAATATAAAGAGTAGTTTCTCTTTTTCCTGAGCTACCATAATATTTATTTTCTGCTGTTTGCTTTCAGATCCGTGTAACATTTGTAAATGAATTTGGGGTTGAGGAGGCTGGCATTGATGGTGGAGGAATTTTCAAAGATTTCATGGAGAACATTACTCGAGCTGCGTTTGATGTGCAATATGGGCTGTTCAAGGTTGGTTTACAGGCTGTACTTTTTAAGGAAGATCCCAACTTTACTATTTCTTTGTAATAAGAAACAGGGGCAAACTTTATTAATAAAGAAAATAAAATACAAGGAGATGACAAGATACCATCTTAAAGTTACAACCAACAAATTCCTGATCAAATCAGAAAACAATGTATCTCTGAAATCTATAGTGTCAAAGTCCAAAGAGCAACCCGGAATTTAATTAATTAATTAATTATTTATTTAAAGAAAAATTCCAACTATACTTTAAATTTTCTTCAACATCTTCAGACATTCTATTGTTCCTCTCCTACCACAGAGATGAATGTGTGGCCAAGACTCCAGGTTATGTGAAAAATGGAAATATAGCTGAAAGTTAAATGAAATAACCTGGGAGATGATCTTTTGTCCAATTGAGGTGGACTTATTCAATAGGTGATTGTTACTTTGTCAACTTGCTTGAAGCAATAGAATCTTAAAATTGGACAATACATCTTATAATTACTATGACGTGTATTTAAAATTAAGAGGAAAGACAGATTGGGACTCACAACAAGGATGGAGGGAAGAAAATTAGGTTTTAGTTGCATGTCTTATTAACTTCTTTGTTTGGTATATTCAGGAAACAGCTGATCACCTGCTTTACCCTAATCCTGGTTCGGGAATGATACACGAACAACATCTCCAATTTTTCCATTTTCTTGGAGTTCTTCTTGCAAAGGTACTGAGCATCTCCTAATTTCTCCTGTTTCTTGCTCTTCCCACACCTTTTTTTGTTAACTCACTATGAGTGATTGTTTATGCCTAGAGATCATCTACCTGCTTTTAGTGTCTATGGAATCTATATTCATTTCTTGAAGCAAGGTCATAGAATATATTTGGAAATTAGTAAAAGAGGCTTGTGACTTCTCAAACTAATTAGAATCTATGACTCAACCTTTTAAAAGTTATATACAATTGGTATTTCAAAGCATAAATGTCAGGGCCATTAGAACAGTTGAATTCATAATATTGTCTTCTCAATTAGTTTGGTTTGTGGGCCTGTCTGAGTAAATTTTTTATTTATAACATTTCATCCATGTGTTATGAAATTTCTTGGTATGAGGTTTGAATTTTTGGTTACATGATGTTGAGCATTTTAATAGCTTTTCCTTTTCTGTTATGGTTAGAGATGGGAGTCCTTTGTTGTAAATTCATTTTTGGAGTAAATCCACTTTGTTAATTTATATGATAATGCAAGTTTCGTATATCGAAGGAAAAATCCATGTGTTATCTTGAAGTTATCTGCTATTACATTCATGGTGGCCTTCATGTGGTTCTTTTTCCTTTGTAGGCAATGTTTGAAGGGATTCTTGTTGATATACCATTTGCAACATTCTTCTTGAGCAAACTAAAACAAAAGTAAGTTTTCGATATATTTCCCAATTCTATTGTCAGTACTTTCCTTTCTCTCTGACTATGGCTGCTTGTTTTTCGAAACATTTATTTGTAATTTTGGGGATATATCTTTGTTGTACTTTTATGAGTTTGCTCTGCTTACTCAGATTAACCGAGTATTAAGCTGAGTGATTTCAAGTGCAATTTTTGTTGAAATCCTAAAGTTAGAACTATATTTTAATTGTTCTTTAGGTACAACTACTTAAATGATCTGCCTTCCTTGGACCCAGAATTGTATCGCCATCTCATTTTCTTGAAGGTAATTTTTTTTTTCCTTGGTACTTTTTCTTAGGTTATACCGTGTTCTTAAGTTTCTATCACTTTCACGATGAAGTAGAAGAAAACTTTGGTTATAACAGTAGCTAAACCTCAGATATTTTGGCTTCCTAATATTTTTCATTGAACCCAAATAATCATTCAAGGGGTGTGCTTGTTGTTCTTCATCGGAAAATTTCCATTTTGTGGGGAATGCTTTGTACAATCTCATTTGCATGTCTTTTATACTGTCCAGTCTCATTGTTTGACATGTGGATTTTATTATGATTTGTTATATTATTAATATGTGAATTTGATATTGGAATCCACGTATTAAGCAGTGAGACCGGGAGAGTGTAGAGAATATATTTAGCATTCATCTTTCGAGAGTAGAGATATCAAAAAGGGAGATATCATCAAGTATCTATGTAAAGAATGAACATATCATTTTATCGGCTTACGACATGTGAATAGAATTTCAAAACAAATGGTTGAGAGATCTAAGTCATTAGTCATGACATACAGGGAGCTGCATTACATTTTTTGCAGGTTGTCTAATTTGGAAACAATTTCCATTGTGTTTTTCTTAGCATTTCTAGTACTGGTGAATTCAAATGTGATAACATTTTTTCATGTTTCTCTAAAGATATTATATTGGTTTTATTTCTTTTTGCATTGAAACTTATTTTTCTTATAGTCAGTAATATGGATTTTTACTAAAATGCCATTGGACTTCCTTATAAACCTGCGGTCGTTTTCTTAGTTATGAAAGTCTCACCTTTTTCCGTTTACTATACAGCATTACAAGGGGGACATTTCAGATCTAGAACTGTACTTTGTTATTGTAAATAATGAATATGGAGAGCAAACAGAAGAAGAGCTGCTTCCAGGGGGCAAAAATTCACGTGTCTCTAATGAAACTGTTATTACATTTATTCATCTTGTTGCCAATCACCGATTAAATTTTCAGGTCACACAACCTTCTATCTTTGGGTTCTTTTATGTTGCGTCTTGGATACTTTCTTCCTCCCATGACCTTATTATGACATAACGAAGTAATCATTCTCAGATACGTCAACAAAGTTCTCATTTTTTGAGGGGGTTTCAGCAGCTTATTCAGAAAGATTGGATCGATATGTTTAATGAGCATGAACTTCAGGTATGATGGTCCATCTAGAATTTTACTAGATCATGCATTGCAAATCTTATACTTAACTGGAATTTTGAAATGCAATGCCGATGCAATAATATGAGATCACTGCCCGTAAGTTTTGTATAATTGGTGCCTTGTCTTTTAGTAAGTTGTAGTGACTTTGTCTGTGGAGAAGAGTCTTTATTATGTTGCTACTGGAGCCAAATGTACTGAATCATGTATCTTGTTTGGAAGCATATGAAATAGATACGTTATCTCATAGTAGCAATTATTTTTTGGCATCTTGGTTGATCTTCAATACAAGAGGAAAGATTTTATGCCAATTCGAAATATATGGGGGAAAAAGAAGAGAACTGATTGGAGAAATACTCTGGCTTTGCTGGTAAAATTATCTTTGAAGCTCAATTGCTTGGTTTTCGCCCCCTGCATAACTTAACAGTACACGTTGAATTTTTGTTTTCGTTTATCCCTTATGATGTCTATATATCTGGTCAAGTCTGTTTGGCTACGTAATTTCACCTGTGTCACTTTTATTCTGATACATATTTATTGCTCGGTTTATAGACCTCTGAATCTCTAGTTGTGCTTACATTTATTGTCTTAATTCCTCCTTTCTCTTCAGCTTCTGATATCAGGTTCACTTGCCAGCTTGGATGTTGATGATTTACGATTAAATACCAACTATGTTTGTGGCTATCATAGTGTATGTACTTCTTAACCGCATTAATGCCCTTGCTTGATATGAATGTTACCCATAATTTATCTAGTTATTATGTTTTCTCACAAATATGTGGGGTTTAAAATTTTTAGTTGCACTCAAATTACCTCCCTTTCCCCCTCCGCTCCCCTCTTTTCTTATGCCCCCTTTTCTCTTCCTTAATGAAGTTAAACGGCAGCTTTTGCTTTACGGAGAGACAAAATAGACCATCGACTTTACTTCGTTCTTTTCGTAGATTTTGTCCAACATATATCGTGGCTCTTTATTTCATACCGGGATTAGTTTTTCTTGCCAATCTTATTTTATAATTGCTTTGGACTCTGCGTCTTGCTTTGACTAGAATAATTATGGAAGGACACTCTGCATCTTGCTTTGACCAGAATAAATATGGAAGTAGAGTACACTCTGCATCTTTTTCTTTTTCTTCTTGCAGCTGCGATTGAAATAATGTATGGGTTTGTTTTTATTTTGTTTTGTTTTATTTTTATTTTATAAACAGGAGCACTATGTCATTGAGATGTTCTGGGAAGTCCTGAAGAACTTCTCATTGGAAAATCAAAAGAAGTTTCTTAAGTGAGTTATGGAACTCGTGCATTCTTTTAAATCTATCCATGCTGGCTCCCTCAAATTGATTGTATTTAGTTGGATTTGAACATAATGAACCATAGGGGAGGATTATAACTAGACCAGACTTTGTCCAGGTTTGTGACCGGGTGCTCTCGAGGACCACTGCTCGGATTCAAATACCTTGAGCCGCTGTTTTGTATACAGAGGTATTTAAATATGTATAACCTATTAGAGTTTATATATTTGATCTTATATCAACGGAAAGTGTGTCGTATCCAGCCTTCTTGGTTTTTCTCTTCTGTATTTGTTAACATTAAATTTTTGATACCTTATTACTGCAGGGCTGCTGGGAGTGCATCTGAAGAAGCTCTTGACCGATTACCAACATCTGCTACTTGTATGAATCTTCTAAAGCTTCCACCATATAGAAGGTTTGTCTCTGTCGTTGCTTCCTTCATGGAATGATTAAGACTTTATTATAAGGATTGGCTGCCATGGTACCTTAAGACGTGCAGAAAATTATGAACCAGAAAAAGAAAAGAAAACTGTGTAAAGAAGAAAGCCAAGTGAAAAATTACCTGAGATTGGTAACTTGATATTCAATGAATTTTGTTTGACACTCAAATCTCCTAATGGATATTGAAGCTTTCATAACCATGCAAAGTACATCTCTTCATTGGGCCTTTTTGAAATTTGGGGACAGTGAAGGGGTATTACCAAGTCCATTGTAGTTTCGATGCAGAAATGTACTTGTTACATTTTTCCTGCCTACTAACACTTCCCTTTTCCTCTCTATACTCTTTCACTATATGATTAAAAATCAGTGTCAATTTGTAATCCGCGTCAAAATTATCTTCCTTAACATTGTCTTCATGTGGCATGCTTTCTGTGCAGCAAAGAGCAACTGGAAAATAAACTGTTGTACGCTATAAATGCTGATGCCGGTTTTGATTTGAGCTGAGGTTTTCTTTCTATTCACACTGTACCAATTCTGAAATTTCTGCTCCAAATTTGAATGGAGTGAGGAGTCAGTAACTCGTGGAAATTTTCTAGAAACCTTTTCTGGAAAAATCGTGTTTCAAGCTTGGAAGCGGCTAGGACCAGCGAAGCTGCAGGGAATACCTACCGAGATCGTAAGAGCTGATGTAAAGCGCAATAGGATGGGAGTAGATATTTATTTTTCTGGATACCCTCCTGTCTCCCAAGTAAACATGTTAATATTTTGGGGGTCATCTGCAATAGTCATCAGCTTTGTGAGATCCACAGTCGTTGGAGCTCTGGCGAGTGATTCATGTAAAAAGGAATAGGTGTTCAAATTGTATATGTAAAATTGCCCATAAACAATATATTAGTTTCTGTAAATAAGAAGGGGCTACGACTTCTACAGATAGATCTTTTAAGAAGTTTTAGTAATTTATCTCTCTTTGTTTTTGTTTTTCTTTTCCTAGTCAGAAAATGACCTGTAAATGCAAAAGAGATGAGGTCGGTTGCTTCTTTTGGTTTATCATCTGTATTTCTATCTTTTCTAAAAGATGAAGAATGTACACAGCCTTTACGAGAGAAGTTGTTCTTACTACAGGCCAGTTATGCTATATGAATATTTTCACGTCTGTATGTTGTTAGAGACCTTTTTAGCAAATCATTTACTTGTCGAAACTGCTTTTGTATCATTGTATGGATGAGGCCGTACGGAGGTCAATGACCGAACTGATAATAGGGTTATTTCTTTGATTGACCGTGATATTGTTACTCATCATTTACTTGTCTGCTTTGTATTTCTGTTTTGATTCGAATTGACCATGACCATGATCATGATCATGATTGATACGCAATAATAGAGTATATATGGCAATAATAGGTTGATCTGTAGCTTGTTACTCTATTGTGTTTGGGCTAATTCTATAGCTAACACTTTATTGATTGTTACTCGATTCATACTTCCTTGAAACGGAGGATATGATGCACACCACTAGTTTTTTTGGCAATGGTATACGGTTTTACTTCTTCTATAATATATTATTTTTGTCGTGGAATGACCAAGGACAGCAAATCCGCGTCAAATCTTATTCGTGTTCCTACCTCGGTTCAATAAAGAATAAGATTTCATGTAGCCCAATTAGGGCTAGCTCAGTAAGTAAAGTGGGATGGAGATTGAGTAGTAGGTTAAGAATTCAACTCTTAATTTGTAGTAAATGGAAGTTATTAGATAAGTCACACTTGAAAAAAAAAAAAGAATAAGGTTTCATATTTTGATTATTAATACAACTATCAACGATATGCCTAACAAGCTAAAGAATTTTGGGTAGGGCGATCAGTAATAAATAAGTTGAAAAGAACTGAAAAATGAAATGCCATTATGTAATAGTAAGTTACACTTTGACACTTATCGAAGCACGTTATTGGAGTAAAATTAGTGTAATAATTAATCTCATAGTTGATGAAATTCCATCAAGAATAAAAACAATAAAATTACTTGCATAGTTGACTAAATTCCATCAAGAATAAAAAATAAGAATCTCACAATTTAAGATTTGAGAAACCTTACTCTTTATAGTTACATAAACTTTCTCCTTTGAGTGTAAATAAGTCACATTATATTATACCTTTCGATTGGGGTAGTTTTGGAATTTTAATTTTTTATTAAACAAAAGTCCTAGTTTTGTAAATAATTGATATTTTGTCATTCTTTTCATCAAATTATTTAAAGAAATGGTCAAAATTGATAATGTCAATATATATACACACACGTATAACTGTAATTTCATAAAAATTAAATTATAATTCTCATTACTATTTAGGGATAAAATAAATAAAAAAACTCATGATTTTTAGTCTTTTGTCAAAAAAATCTACATTTTTTCACTAATATCAAATAAAATCTTCTATTTGTGTTTTTCTATCATATCTCACTGGATCTACATGTACAATCAAAATTGGAGTTAAAATTATTAGAAGTGAATGTTTTAACTTTTGGAATCAGATAACAGAATTCTAAAAAAGAATTTTTGTGTGTTTGAAAGTTGTTACTGTTAGATTCATAAGAGATTATAGATTATTTTTGGGTCTAAGTGGTTACTTTTTGGCTATTTATATGGATGCCAATAAACAATTTTAAAGAATGAAGATATTTATGCAGCAATTTTAAACTCCAATTTTGACTATATATATGAATCCGATGAGATTTAATTAAAAAATACAAATAAAAGTTTTTATGTCATATTAGTGAAAATGCGTGGTTTTTTTTTGCTAAACAGCTAAAAGTAGTGGTTTTTTTAATGATATTGTCGCTTACTATTTATAAAAAAATATTGTTTTGATCTGATTATAAAATTTACAGGTCCGTCTCCTAAAAAAAATTTACAAATATCTACAAATCCGTAATGAATAACAATCAACTTCAAAATACGAGATGAGGTTTGATATTTCTCATTTAATATTTTAATAACGCAATAAATCATAATAAATTTTATAATGCTATGTGAATAAATTTTAGTGAAGCCCTCATAAATATTGTTTGATATTTCTCATTTCTCATTCTTCTTGTAAAGGATTAGTAAATATAATAGAGGACATAAGAGTGTTAAATACACCATTTTTTACAGTCTCTAGTTTCATTTGATATGTGATTTTTTACTATCTAATTTAATATTTTAATAATGCAATAAATCATAATAGAATTCACGCGAAAACAGTGAGATTGGAAGACAGTAAGACTAGAAGAATACAACTAGCATTCATTTTCTTAAATATAGTATTATCGGTAATAAATAAGAATCAAAATATACGCACATATATGTGTTACTAATTTTAAGAATCATGATTTTTGAAATAGAGTCTCAGCTGATTTTTGAAACAAGGCACATATATGTGTTACTAATTGAATGCTATTTATCAACATCACAAAAATTTAATACTATCACCATTTTTTTTTTTTTTTTTTTAAGTAGTATGGTCACAAAAAAAATTGAAACATTGACAAGTCCTCCGTACAAGTGTCTATATAGCGGAGGACTAGAGGTAATTGGGAAGCGGCAACCTCCAAAGGCGAGGCGAGCTCCTCTTTGAAACAAAACCTTATTCGCTAAGTTGACGAATTTCAGAAGAAGAAGAAGAAGCTTCTAGTGCCTAGTGTGAAGAGAAGAGAAGAGAAGAGAAGAGAAGAATGGTGAAGGTGCGGATGAACACGGCCGATGTGGCCGCAGAGGTCAAATGCTTGCGGCGGCTCATCGGAATGCGATGTTCCAATGTCTACGATCTCACTCCCAAGGTCTTTCTCTCTTTCTCCCTAAAATAAATTTATCCTTATTACCTGTTACAATTACTTAATAATAATAATAATAATAATAATAATTCTTTTCATTACAAACCATTCATTTTGATTCATATAATATAGTGTTATATATGGGTTTTGGTTTTGTAGACATACATGTTGAAGCTTATGTATAGTAGCGGCGTCACTGAGTCTGGTGAGAGTGAAAAGGTTTTTCTCTTGATGGAAAGTGGCGTTAGGCTTCACACCACTGCTTATGTCCGGTAACCCCTTTCCCTTTCCCTTTCCCTTTCCCTTTCCCTTCTTATAATATAATATAATATAATGCCTGCTTAGACTTAGACTTTTGAATAATTTGATACCATCATTATGAATATCTCCAGTATTAAGAACCCAATTTCGTGAAAATTCCATTCATATACTTATTGCTTTTTAGTTTTTCCTGAATGCTTTTCGAAACAAAAATCGAACATTCTTATTTGAACAGGGACAAAAGTAACACTCCATCTGGGTTTACTCTCAAACTAAGGAAACATATACGGACCAGGAGATTGGAGGATGTCAGGCAGCTTGGATATGATCGGGTCTGTAACTAACTGCAGCATACACACTCACACACACACACACACACACACTCACACTTAATGTTCTAATTTTTCTGTTACGCTTACATCACAGATTGTTCTCTTTCAATTTGGACTGGGTGCTAATGCATACTATGTTATATTGGAGCTATATGCCCAAGGAAACATTATTCTCACCGATTGTGATTTTACCGTCATGACTCTTCTTCGCTCCCACAGGTTTGTGGTTCACATCCGCTTTTTCCCTTGACATTCACTCACATGCATCAAACAGTATTTGTTCATTTTCTTTTTTCTCTCTCTTTTTTTTTTTTTTTGGCATACCATAGTGGAGTTATTGGCTTTAATCTAGTTATTAGCTTTTTGACTCGAATGAAGGTGAATTTATATTTAATATCTAATTCTACGACTGCTTTTATTATTAGCACTAGTTTACTTGGGGAAATGTTTCTGCTTATTTGTTCTGTAATAGTCGTACTGTCAGTTTAATAGTACACTCTCACTTCACTAGGGATGATGATAAAGGGGTTGCAATCATGTCACGACATCGTTATCCAACT
This sequence comes from Trema orientale, assembly GCA_002914845.1. Lineage (NCBI taxonomy): Eukaryota > Viridiplantae > Streptophyta > Magnoliopsida > Rosales > Cannabaceae > Trema > Trema orientale. The sequence goes on along the minus strand of JXTC01000060.1, from coordinate 410,898 downwards.
GAAATTTGTAGAACATTTCAGCGAACTACTATTGAAAAGTTGCAGGCAGCTCTTACAACTTCTAAGGAACCTGATGACATTGAGTCTGATAATGTTAATGATAGTGGAACTAAGGTGCATGCTACCTCAAAACAAAAGCAGGGTGCGTACAAAGGGGGAAAGCCTTCTGATTCTAGTAGAAGCGCTTCTGATAGTACTCGTGCCAAACAGGCCACTTTAAAAGTTGTTCTGGGGGAGGCCCTCGGATATGGGCCTGCACTTTCTGAGCATATCATATTAGATTCTGGTCTGCCTCCAAATAAGAAAGTTTGTAAAGATAACAAGTTGGATGACGATACACTTCGAGTTTTGGCCCAAGCTATTGAGAGGTTTGAGGACTGGCTGCATGATGTCATATCAGGTGATAGAATTCCTGAGGGATATATTTTGATGCAGAATAAGAATTTAGGGAAGGATGGACTTCCGTCTGAACCAGGAAGTAGAGTCCAGGTTATCCATTATTACACTACTTTTTCCNATCAGATTCATTCTTAACAAGTGTTGTTTTTATTTTTTTTCCATTGCAGATGTATGATGAATTTTGCCCCATATTATTAAACCAGTTCAAGTCACGGGAGCATACAAAGTTTGAGACATTTGATGCAGCTTTGGATGAGTTCTACAGCAAAATCGAGAGTCAAAGAGCTGACCAACAACAAAAAACGAAAGAAAGCTCTGCCATCCAGAAACTTAACAAGATACGAACAGATCAGGTAATTTGTTGTTTTGTAAGTTAGTTCCCATGTATTCTTATCCTCCAAAAACCAATTTCCTGCAATTTTCTTTGCTTCCTACACCGTGCTTAAATCATATTTGAGTAGTGAGATGTAGGTCATATGATCTGGATTTTGTTGCTATATAAAAAAGAGTCTTGCATGTGATGAAAATTCTGTTTTCACCATGTGGAGTGATGTGTTTGATGTGCATCTTTTGAGTAAAAGAAGATGGGGGAAAACCAGAAGGTATATTCATGTGCAAATGTCTAGGAACTCAGGATTAAAAACCTGGCTTGACCTACAATGTAAAGGAAATTCTTTTCTCTATCATTTGTGCATTCTTTAGTAAATTATTTAAGGTGTCTAGAAGAGTTAAAAGGTTAAAATGTAGATCAGTGTCAAATTATTATGTGCATTTGTAGGCATACATGATGGAACTAAATATACTATTTGAGGCCAACTAACACTGATGATTAGACGATCCCTAATCCTACTGATTTGAAGTTAAAATTAATCCTTGTTTAGTTTCTAATTACTAGTTAAGATATCTGCAGTCCTGTGGATCAGTAGTACTGCAAATTGATGTCCACTGAGCATATCGGTTAAAATTAAATCCTTGTTTCATTACTCATTTATAGTGAAGATATATAGTGTTCTGATCAGAATGACCTCTGCATATTGATTTCATCAATGAATTTGTCTTTCCAATTTCCTTGACCCTTGGAGTATTAACTTTTCATTTAATTACTATTTATTTTGTTTCTGTATCTTCTTAATGTGTTTCAATCGTGTTACAGGAAAATCGTGTGCATACTCTAAAACAAGAAGTCGACCGTTGTGTTAAAATGGCAGAACTGATAGAATATAACTTAGAAGATGTGGAGGCGGCTGTATTAGCTGTTCGTGTGGCTCTTGCACATGGTATGAGTTGGGAGGATCTTGCTCGTATGGTGAAGGAAGAGAAGAAATCTGGAAATCCAGTTGCTGGCCTCATTGACAAGCTTCATCTAGAGAGGAATTGCATGACATTACTTTTAAGCAACAATCTTGATGAAATGGATGACGATGAAAAAACACTGCCAGTAGATAAGGTGCTGTTCAGGCTTTTCTCTTTCAACATTTCCTGATATATTTAAACACCAAAAGAACTTTTATCTTATATTCTCCTTATCATCTCTCTTTTACGTGTAAACTTTTTATTTGTTTCTACAAGATTCAGGGCTAGTTCTAAGTTTATTAATAATACAGAAATCTTGTTAGATGATTCAGAGAAGTAAATGAAGAACTTATAACTTGTGATTTCTTAGGCTTTATTAATATAGAAAAATTCCTGTTTGAATTGATCTGTTTTTTTCCCATAGTTTGTACATCATCATCATTATCATTATCATCAATCTATCATCTCCTAATCTCATGCTCTCTATGCTCAATAATATATAGCGTCTCTTCTATATATTTGGTTCTTACGTAAGTGTTGTTGTTGTTGGGAGGTCCTCTAACATGTTTGGTTCTTACGTAAGTGTGGAATTTATGCTATCTGTACATTCTTCTGTCAGTGTCCATATTTACACTTCATGGCTACATCTCGACTATTTTAGGTAGAAGTCGATTTGGCACTTTCAGCCCATGCCAATGCGCGGAGGTGGTATGAACTAAAGAAAAAGCAGGAGAGCAAACAGGAAAAGACTGTTACGGCACATGAAAAAGCATTTAAAGCTGCTGAAAGAAAGACTCGCCTCCAGCTGAGCCAGGTAGCTTTTTTTTTTCCCTACAAAATGTTTTACTGAATCTACAGTTGTTGTACTTGTACAAGTATTTTGACAATTTAATTGCATTAAAGCCCGAATATATTGTGATTCTTCCTTTGACAAGAAGAGCTTGTCATTTACTCAATACCATTTCAATTATTCATGACTAGAGAAACTTCTGTGAAATAGGGTTGGACATAGCATGCCTGTCGCAACATAAAACCAGGCAAGAAAAATAGATGATGCCGAATTCAACCTTTTTCAAGGATGCATAAACAAAAATTGTATATAGAGGCACTTATTTTAGTTAACATCTCATTTGCTAGCTTTTACACGAGCATGTTATATGCATTAGCAATGATAGATAAAAATTTTGGTTATTTGTCAAAATTATTGAATTTACTTTCTTAAATAATATAATTTGGGTGTGCTCTCTCAGTGTTTGATCCCTCTTATTTTTTCCCCAAAATATATGCAGGAAAAAACCGTTGCTTCTATTTCACATATGCGCAGAGTTCATTGGTTTGAGAAGTTTAACTGGTTCATCAGCAGTGAGAACTATTTGGTTATCAGTGGACGTGATGCTCAACAAAATGAGATGATAGTCAAGCGCTATATGTCAAAAGGAGATCTGTAAGTAATTGGTGTTATTATATTCTAGCAATGTAATTCAATGCTTAAATGATTTCGGCTTTTACTAAAATGCTAAATTGCTAATATTTTGCTGCACTTTTGGTTTATTGTAGTATCGATAAAAATTATATTTTTAAATGAAAAAATGGTATCGTTATTTAACAGGTACGTTCATGCAGAACTGCATGGGGCTTCTACAACTGTGATAAAGAACCACAGGCCTGAACAACCAGTACCCCCACTCACATTAAATCAAGCAGGATGTTTCACAGTAAGTCTGTGTGGCTTTCTGACAATAATTAATTCTTCTGCAGTGTTTCCGTAATATTCTTTTTAATATTGCTTTAGTGTGTATGGTTAGAGTGTTTGAAGTTTACATCAAGGATGTGGGATTCATTTAAGTTTTACTACCAATTACAGGTTTGCCACAGCCAGGCATGGAATTCAAAGATTGTCACTAGTGCTTGGTGGGTTTATCCCCACCAAGTCAGTAAAACTGCTCCTACAGGGGAATATCTAACTGTTGGGAGTTTCATGATCCGTGGGAAGAAGAACTTTCTTCCTCCACACCCTCTTGTTATGGGCTTTGGCTTGTTATTTCGCTTGGATGAGAGTTCCTTGGGTTCACATTTAAATGAGAGGAGGGTAAGAGGTGAGGAAGAAGGGATGGATGGGGTTGATGAAAGTGGCCCTCTCAACGAAGAGTCTGGTACTGAGTCAGAGACTGAAGAAATTAGAGAAGAATCAAAAAGCCTTCCTAATTCATCTACAAATCTACTTCGACCAGAAAGCCAATCTGGGGTGGATTCTACTCCGAATGTTCTTACAATGTCCACTGTTGAACCAATAAACTCACATGAACTGTCCACCAATCACAGCCAGACGTTTACTGATATTAATCAGGAGAATGGATCTAATGTTGCTGGAGATGATGTTGCATCAGTCACCCCACAACTTGAGGATCTCATTGATAGAGCTCTTGGGCTTGGATCTGCTACTACATCTGGTAAAAACTACAAGGTTGAAACTTCTCGAGCAGATTTGGTAGAGGAGCAGGATCATGAAGAGAAGGCAGCAGCAGCAAGAGACAAGCCCTATATATCGAAAGCTGAAAGAAGAAAGCTCAAGAAAGGCCAGAAAAATGACGCAGAAAATGTTGAGCAGGAATGGGAAAAATCAGAAGAAAGCAATCATTCTTCCACTCATTTTGAAAAGCCTGTTCATGATGCAAAGCCAGGTGGTGGAAAAATCAGCCGTGGACAGAAGAGTAAGCTCAAGAAGATGAAAGAGAAGTACGCTGATCAAGATGAGGAAGAAAGAAGCATCCGCATGGCTTTACTTGCCGTAAGTACTATGATTTGCCCTATACTTAATTCATGGGATTGAAACAGATGTTCTTCTACCCGACTTATTTCTGCATCTTAATCTATGATCATTGTCATTCCAACTTAAAGCTGGAGTTTTCTCGGCTTCTCTGTAGGGTTATTTTCTATAAAAGTACATACTCAATACTGTATTACCATATTTTCAAGTCTCCAAAAAATATATTCCAGTATTTTCGCATAAATCCAATACTCAATACTGACCAAAATTCTCTATGGCGAGATCAAACGTGGGTCATCTAGGACATCTTAGGGACTGCTGAAATGATTAAATATTGGTCGTTGCTTCTTAATTGTTGTACAGTTATTACTGGTTTGTAATAATCCAATTAATTATTTGCTGATTTTTGACGTGTTAATTTCAGTCTGCAGGAAAAGCAATCAAGAAAGACACCGAGTCACAGAATGCAAATTCAGCTCCAACCAAAGAGAACAAACCTGATGGTGATACGTCTTCCAAGTTTTTGTTGATTGGACTTTTTGCTTTCTTGATGTTTAAATCATTTTTCAAGATTACTGACAACATTACTTCTTGGAGAAAATCCCTTTTGGGGAAAATTTCTTACATTGTGATTTACGTTCTTCAAAGTACCTGTTTTTTTTTTTTTTTTAAGAAAGAAAACTTTTAACCTATAATTGGTTTTAAAGATATCATCTTCTTTTGTGCAGGTCCTCAAGATGCACCTAAAATATGTTATAAATGTAAAAAGGCAGGTCACTTATCCCGGGACTGTCAAGAGCATCCAGGTGATGTGTCACAAAGTCTTGTGAATAGAGTTGAAGGTGATTCTCATGTGGTTTTGGATGAAACTGCTTCTGATATAGACAAGGTAGTCATGGAGGAGGATGACATTCACGAGATAGCTGAAGAAGAGAAAGGAAAGTTGAATGACGTGGATTATTTAACTGGGAATCCACTGCCTAGTGATATCCTCTTATACGCCGTGCCAGTCTGCGGTCCTTATAGTGCTGTTCAATCTTATAAATACCGTGTGAAAATAATTCCTGGCAGTGCAAAGAAAGGGAAAGGTAAGTACTATCACCTTCCCAGTGCATGCTTATGTTCGAGAACCCACTTTTTATGCTTGTGGTCTTGGTGTGCGTACGTGTCTTTAGCTTATATACCCTTGTACCTGCATTGATAGATTTATCATCTTACTGCATGACTGATTTTTAATTTTATCCTACTAGAAATCTAAGCTAAGAGAATGGCAAAATGAAAATCACCAAAAACGGCACAAACAAAAGTGAACAAGAAAATTATAGCTTAAATCTTTTCATCATGAAACACACTAGAAATTTAGAATACAAAACTCGTGTAAATAAATTAAGCACTTGAAGTTTTCTTTTTTATAGTTTAGTGATATTACCGACCTCTTGTATTTTGTTTCATACCAGTATAATTTGGCGACGCCTCTCACTCTCTTTTTGCTTTCTTCTAATTATTTACCATGTTAATTCCGTGTTTGTGTAGCTGCGAAAACTGCCATGAACTTGTTCAGCCACATGCCAGAAGCAACAAGTAGAGAGAAGGAATTGATGAAAGCATGCACGGATCCTGAATTGGTTGCTGCCATTATTGGCAATGTGAAGATCACGGCTGCAGGCCTTACTCAACTCAAACAGAAGCAAAAGAAAAGCAACAAGAGCAGCAAAGGAAAAAGCTAGTCAGCATAGTGCCAGTTGGAGACAAGATTTTATTTTAAATAGTTCATAAGAAAGGCTTTTTCTTCTTGTCTGTTGCTCTGACATTTAGTTATAAGTTATAACCCGACTAGAAGGAAGAACATTTGTAAGGTGTGGATTAAAATATCAATATTCAGTGTGTGTACATGTTAAAAACTACTTCCAGCAAGTGCTCGTCTTGTGTTACTAGTCAATCTAATTTTGGCGTAAACCTCAAGTTCCCAACACAAGAGATAGGCTCTTATTTTATTTTATTACTTCTCTTGAGAGCTGGAGAGTTACTATAGTACTTGCACATTGTGACTTTGCATTACACGTAAACAAAAAAATTGCTCGTTTGGTCCATAACATGTGAAAAAAGAAATTAAACATAAAAAGACTTTGGAACTGACAACCTAAAGAATAGATGGTTCGATCAAATCAGTTAGAAGAATATATAGAATTAAACAAAATGATTTTCTGATTAGCTTGGCGCCAAGGTATGAGTTTTACAACAATTTTCACAGAGCAACATAATGAAGGGGAAGGGGAAGAAAGAAAATGTCTTATTCTGACTCTCCATCTTCAGCTGCAGGAACATCGCTTAGATCCAAACCCTCAGCTGGCAAGTCAGAAGTAAGAGGGCCCAAGATCCCGTCTGAGCTGAGGGTTAATCCACTCTGCAATTTCAAGCAAAAAAGGCAGCCTTAGGTTCTCTACTCTATGTTATATATTTGGTGTACTAATCGTAACCCTTTGTCCACCATTTTACTTTCAACCGAGGCCTAAACGTCATATAATAGTAAAATGTCAAGTACCTCAGGCTGGAACCGAAGCATATCTGCTCGAGCCATGGCTTCTGCTTGAGCTATTCTTTGCCTGAATGTCTGAGCCATCTCCTCTGCCTGTTAGAACAGAATCACAAACATATATACAGTTATATTTTTATCTCTAGACTAAGGTCCATCTATCTCTCAAAATTATGAGTCAACCAAAATATCCAAGTAGGCAGGACCAGCCACAAAAACTAAATTTTGAATGTGGATAATAGCCGACGAAGTACAGCAGATGACAAGTTCCGGGGTTTGTATTTAAAAAATACCTTCTCAAATACAAGCTTTGGATTGCGGATCATGTCTCCAGGAGTTGGTTCCAATTTCTTGGTAGAAAGACTAACTCGGCCTCTCTCTCGGTCATGGCTCAGTATCATAACCTAAACCACAAGTTTGAGTTTAAATAAGTCCTTTACACGTTTTTTTAGCAGAAACTCTCTCCCTTATTTACTACCTATACCTTGAGAGTGTCACCAGGTTGAAGAACCGTTGCAATATCAGAGACACGATCATGACTGATCTGACTGACATGAAGAAGGCCATTGATTCCTCCAATGTCAATAAAGGCACCATATGGCTTCAGGCTCTGGACAGTACCAAGGACCACTGATCCAATTCCTAACTGAGCTTGGCTGTCTGCCATGGCCTTGCGGTTACTAAGAACAAGCCTTGATTGTTCCTCATCAACCTCCACAAACTTGAGAGGAAGCTCTTTATCAAGAAGCTCCTCTGCAGTTGATTTCTAGTATGTAAAAAAACAGAAAAGGTAACAAATTCAGACGTGATATGGTTGGCGCTAAAATTTCACATTGAAGAAGTGCATTAACAACAACACTAAATGTCAATAGCAATAATTATCTAAACCAAGAAGCACAAGTTGTCAAGGTAGATAACCCATCAGAACTTGTACTCTTAAGGGAAGTACCCACCATAAGTTGTAAAAAGTGACTATACAAAATATTTATACTAGTTGCACTCTTTTTTACATTCTCTCAGTCTCACTCTCACCGCTTGACACGTAGATTCTACAATAATTTGTTGCATTATTAAAATGCCAATCTGGAGAGTGGAAGCCTTGTGTCAAATAGTGAGACTGAGACTGAAAAATGTGAAAGAGAGTGAGAAAGAGAGTGTATTTAGCACTCATCTTTCACTAAAACACGAATGCTAGAATAGCAATTGCAATGTTCACAATCAGTGAGAGAAAAAGAAAAAACTTTCTTATCCTCACTTGATAGATACTTTATGGTGCACGGCATAAGGATATATGACATTGCAGCTAACTTCATTTTCACACTGAATATCACCTAGAACTGTATCATTTTCCCCACCACCAAAAATATACCCATGGAAAGACAATGAAGTTTTGAAGCTAACAAGAGCCTCAAAATTGCGGTCTCCAGGTTAAATGACTTACCGTTGATATCTGTGAGAAAGGAACAAAACCTCTAAGGCCTTCGACTAAAGCCACCACTCCACCTTTGTTTGCTCCAACAACCTGAGTACATTGTTCAAGAGCTTTTCTAAATTAAAAGGGTACAATAGAATATACTGAGAACAAAAGCAATCAGAGAAACAATCCTTGTGGTGCTTCCACGAGTAATTACTTGTAACTTTATAAAGAAGCTATCTTCGCCAAACGCTCTCCACTCAGAAGAAAGGACTTTATTCAAGAATACCAAGAATAATACTGCTGATTATTAGAAAGATAACAACTTCCCTAAAATTACAATACTTACCTTACCCTTAACAACAACATCCTCCGCTTGGAGCTGTCTACACCGCTCCCACGCAAGGTCATACTGGATATTCTTCAAGCTCAAGATCAAGCTATCATCTGCTTCATTTTCACCAATGATTACAAACTCCTCTTTCAAACCAGGAACTATCCCTGCTTCTTCTACATGCTTTAACCTGTGGATAGATGCCTCTTGCAGAGGCAAGTATGCTGATGACTTTGCAGTAATATCAACTAATGCTCCATTGTTATCAGTACAAAAAACTGTTCCCTTCACCTGAAACAAAAATACATACAGAAAAACTCTGAAGTAACCTTCCATTCGAAAAATAAACCACTTCTCTGAGAAAACAACTAATTTTTCATTTTCATTCTTTTCTAACATGAATTCAGAACCAGCCATACAATTCAATACATACCCAGAAGTAAATCATAAAATACAGAATTGGGTAATGCCTCAATGTGAACTACCAGCCAAACTAATCAATACATACCCAGAATTTAATCATAACATACAGAATTGGGTAATGCCTCAACATGAACTAAGGTAATTAAAACTCAAATTCTCATTCAAGCTCATACCCATTTCTCCATTTTGAGTTCAAAATTCAAATACCCAAAAGAAAGAACATTCATACACAGAAAAAGAATGACACGTACCTTGGTCCCAATTTCCGAGTTGAAGTCGTACTTCTCAATAGCAGAGTGAAAATCGTCGACACTGAAAGAGATGCCTTCCATGGGAGCAGTACGGCAACGCTCGTAAGCTTCTTCGAAGAGCTCTTTGAGCTTGAGACGCTCTTTGGTCTGAGCATTGGAAATGGCTACCGCTGAGACTATGGGAAGCAGAGTGGGTTTATGGGTTTGTGGTTGTTTAGGAGAGAAAGGCTTTGAGAGGTGAGACGAAGAGAGTGGTGGGCATCTAAGCCCTGTGAATTGCTGAGCCAAAGACGCCATGGCTCAAAGGCTCAATCAACCTTTGTGATACGAGGAAACAAAACTGTGAAGCTTCTGGTCTGAGTTAGATAAGGCCTGCTGGACCTACTGGTTACTGTTTAATGGCTATATATGTCAATACAATATGTTACGAGGGGACGATAATACAATTACGTCTAACTACGTGGCTCTAAACGAAAATAACATAAAATAAAAATCGGGTCAGTAGTCTAAAAGGGCCTGGTTTCTCAGATAAATGGGCCTTTACGGGCTTCACCTCAAGTAGTACGGTCCGACATGTCATGGGCTAATACTTGCCGATGAGACAATGACATGGATATGACAAATTTGGGTCAAAATGATTTTTTTATGCATTTGTCTAAAAATGACATCTTTAGGAGTGTCGAGGACTTCTTAACCATATATCAAGGACTTTTTGACTATAAAAAATTATTATTTAGGACTTTTTCTATAATAAAGAACACATTCTTGATACTCCTAAAAATATCATTTTTGAAAAAATGCACAGAAAAGTCATTTTGGCCCACGTTCGTCCTATCCATGTCCTTTTCTCCTTGCCGTTCCAGTCTAGAATATCATTGATATAATTACTACTCGAGTTATTAATATTGTCATACTCCTAAAAACTTATTTATTTATTTATTTAAAAAAAGAAGTTTAACAAAGTCATTTTGGTCCAATTGCTCCTAATCTAGTCCACTTCCCATATTTCCTTCTTTTTTTTTTTTTTTGAGGGACACTTCCCATATTTCTAAGGAGATTCTAGAAAAATAACTGATTTTGACGTTTCAGTATAACAGATGCCCTTATTTTAGTTTATATAGTTGACCCGTATATCAGTTCATGGATTCGGTTAAATAAAAGTTGATATTTCACTAAAATAAAGTGTTGGTAACTATAGTCTCATTTTATTATTGTAATATAGTTATAAAGAAAGCATCCAAGACAAAAGCACCAGTGGTCTAGTGGTAGAATAGTACCCTGCCACGGTACAGACCCGGGTTCGATTCCCGGCTGGTGCAGTTTATGTCACGCTGTGATGAATCTCATGCGTTTGATGTGATAGTTGGGTCTATCACTACCGTTTGATCAAATTGATAAAACTAAGCGCATCTGAGCTTGACAAATTTTTTTCCCCCACCCTTCTTTTTTGAGTCTTTTTCCTTTTAACACTTTTTCTTGGGGTCTGGCAAATAATTTTTCTCCGCGTGCAGAGTGCAAATGTGTGATTTTTTTGAGGTGAAAATTATGTTTTGCAAAACGTGGCGGTTTCAATCTTTATCACCCAATAATAATTTGGGTTCCATATATCACAATCATGCACTAGTACACTACCACTCAAATTTTCTACACGTATACACAAACCTCTAACTTTTTGGCTACAAATGGTACGTGTTTCAAAGTAATGCCCTTTAATTTGCTTTTCGTAATATTCCCACCTCTCATATGAGATGGAAAAAAGAGTTCATCATTTGAGTAGATTCCAAGACTTGTGTCAGTATGTACACTTGTTTGCAAAATATACAAAGACGATATATATATATATATATCTTTAGAATCATTGGGATCCTTTAAGGCGAATAAAATGAATATAAATAATTTTATCAAATTGATATATACAAAAATGATTGATTTTCATGTGTATGTGACAAATAATCCATGAGCCACATAGATAGGATATATAGCATATGAGAGTTGGTACCAATTGGATACGGAAACAGTAGTCCTCCTCCTCGTCATCAAGCATTTAGCAATAGAGGGCTTGAACGGAACTTTTGTACTCTTTCTGGGTTGGTTATAAGCTTTTGATTTGTATGAATTTGTGTGCAAATGGTTGATATTTTTATTTCACTTGAACTATTATATATACTAATTAGCCGTCTCGTACTTGACATACTAACAAAACTCTCGACTGGTCTTTTTCAAGGTTATGATAGTTGAATGCAAATTCTCTGACCTATTTTAGTATCACAAATCATGTTCAATATGTCATCTCATATTAAAAATTCAATAAAACTTATAAACTAAAAAAGTTAACAATATAATTTTATATTTAGATTATTGCATATTTATTTATTGGTTGGACATCAAAATTGGATAATGTACTACTTTAGTTCGTCGGCTAGTTAGTTTGATCTGGTCCATTTGAAGTGTCATGGATAAAATGGTTTCAAAATAATAATGCCCACCACAACTATACTATAGTAGAAGACAATGAATGAGCTGTGATAAACGACACTGAAGGTCCTCTTCATCTTTGTTTCAAATAATACTACTTTGGAAGCCGTCAGAATATTCATGTACTGCAGTGTTTGAACCGTGCGGAACATTTTGTTCCCTAGTTTGGAAAAAGGTTTATTCTTCTACAAAAGTAACATTAATTAATTAGTTTTTCCGGTTAATCTAGCTTGCATAATTAATACAAATATAACAACTTAAAGCCTAATCCTTTCCATTGTAAGATCAATTGAATATTTAAATATGAATCTTAATAGGAAACGAGTAATACATTAATTTGAAATCAATGGACGCATATGAAACATATATAGTAAATACTAAATAGCATCTAGTTTTTATTTTTGAAAAAAAAAGCCCTCAAAGAGAAGGATATATATAGGACATATGTACTATATATATATGGATCCAATACCCTAATGACTAAAGGAAAAATAATTTAATTTCAAAACATAAATAGAACAAATAGTACGTACTAGCTAGACTTAAAAATATCGGTACATAAATAAGGATAAATTAATATCATCTCCAACCAATATATTGTTGGTAACTCTATTTATTTTTGAAAATGCTGCAAAAAATTAGACCGCGTAATAAATATCATATATTTGCATCGAGATAGGGAAACCAAATCAAGATATATGCTATAGTTGATTTGACTATTTATTAGGATGTGCAATATGTATTTAAGTTCGAAGGCTGCTTGATCCTTAACATTTCCATAAATTTTATTCACATTTCCTTTTAAAGAAATCCTCAAATGATTTCAAAAAAAAAAAAAAAAATCCTCTTATAGATTAATATCTTTTTCTTAAAATCATAACTATCTTAGACTAAATGATGTTACAAAATATAATTGGACTGACAAAAAATAAATATATATAAGCAATGGACAAAACTTCCAGTTTTAACAACCTTTCTATTAAAGATGCCAGAAATAAATAGAGCAATTAAGGTAATAAGCATAAAGATACCGAATGAAAAATATTTAAACACAATAGTATTTATAATAGATTAAACAATACATATAGAAAATCAATTATGAATATTCTTTCCGCCTTTATACAGATTCTTAATGGCTCCTATAAAAAAGTTTATGTCCAAAATCAATCAAACTAGCTCAAAATGTCAGTCTTTCTATAATCAGTCTAAACAAGCAACCCTTTTACGAATATTTCACCAAAAATAAAAAAAAGGTGACCATATCGTTGACATGCCACGTGGTGCTCATTTAATGCACAAAATCCATACCCTTTGTACCCCGTTGAAGCCTATATAACAGACAGTCCCCTCAACCTGTTTGCTCATAACCATATTGAGTAATATATTGCTTTAGTACTCTTAATCACTCTCGCTTCTCTTCTCTTCTTCTTGGTTCTTACTTTAGAATAGGTTTGATAATATGTCTCCTAATAGTACTAACGTCGAGGTGGTGCCAAAGAGGGCATATGTGACCTTTTTGGCTGGCAATGGAGACTACGTGAAGGGGGTAGTTGGCCTTGCCAAGGGACTACGCAAAGCTAAGAGCGCTTACCCTCTTGTGGTGGCCATTCTGGATGACGTTCCTGAAGAACACCGTCAGATTCTTCGATCTCAGGGATGCATCATCCGTCAGATTGAACCTGTCTATCCCCCTAAGGGCCAAACTCAATTTGCCATGGCATATTATGTCATCAATTACTCAAAGCTTCGCATTTGGGAGGTACTGTGTATTAAAATTTATTACCTTATCATCCCTTATATATATATATATATATGTATTACTACTATACTTTCCAGGCCATGATATATATTTATATACATATAATTATGTGCATGTTATATGTAACATTTCATTAATATATAGTACACTCGTCCTTTGATTATAATGTAATGTAGTTTGTGGAGTATGAGAAGATGGTGTACTTGGATGGGGACATACAAGTGTTTGAGAATATTGATCACCTTTTTGACTCGCCGGATGGCTACTTTTATGCTGTGATGGATTGCTTTTGCGAGAAGGTTTGGAATTTCTCTACTCAGTATAAGATCGGATACTGCCAGCAGTGCCCTGACCGGGTCCCGTGGCCCGCCGAGTTGGGGCAACCACCATCGCTGTACTTCAACGCCGGCATGTTTGTCTTTGAGCCTAACCTTGTCACTTACGCTAATCTCTTGGAGGCCCTTGAGGCCAACCCTACTACTGCTTTTGCTGAGCAGGTAATTTTTAATTCATCAAACTAATTAGTTTAATTTCTAGGAAATATTTCTTTGACAGTTAGCATATGTGCAAACACATAAAAATAATTTATTTTTCTTTGTCTTTTTAATTAATTAGGCACTAATTGGATCTAAATTTTCTTATGTATAAATGGACAGGACTTTCTGAACATGTTTTTCAAGGATGTGTACAAGCCTATTTCTAATTCGTACAACCTTGTCCTGGCCATGCTGTGGCGCCACCCCGAAAATGTGAACGTTGATCAAGTGAAGGTCGCTCACTATTGCGCTGCGGTGTGTATATACTCATGAAGAATAATTAATATATAACTTTATGTACATATGAGTACCATGCGTATAGATTTAAGTTAATTAGTGTGATCCATAGTAATCTTGATGTAATGTATACTAATGTTGATGATGAATGATACATGTATATAATATGAATTATATATAGGGATCCAAGCCGTGGAGGTACACAGGAGAGGAGGAGAACATGAAGAGAGAAGACATAGTGATGCTGGTGAAGAAGTGGTGGGATATATATAATGACGAATCCTTGGACTACGTGGCTGATGATCATGAGAAGAAAACTTGTGACGTGGAGGATGCAGGTGGCCATGCCAAGCTTGGACCTTTTGTTGAAGCTTTAGCTAATGCCGCTGGCAATATTTGCCAAAAGACTGCACCTTCTGCTGCTTAACTATATACCAGTTATTAATTAATCTTAATAACACTTGGATTAATTAACAGTTAAGCATATATATAATATTCTTATAGTCATATATATTTAGACCTAGCAGAGTATTTCGAATAAGAAAGTACTTCCTATCTATGATCATAGCTTTTGGTTGTTCTCTAGCTATGACAATTACTTCGCTTAATTAAGCTGAAGAATTCGCTTAATTAAGCTGAAGAATTGAAAGTGTGCTATTTTATTTAGTTTTTTGTTTTTTTTTTTAAAGTTATTATCGGAATTATTATCTATCCGATACTGAAATATTAGTACGTGTAACTCTTGTCTACACAATATATATGAGTACGTAGTTGCTTTTTAATTTGTCTTTCTGTTTCTCAAAATCTTTGTTCAAATTACTGTGAGAGTGGCGACAATTTTTTTCGGAGACAATAGTATATACTAATAATAAACCTATATACATATACTACAAAGAGTTAGATGCCCCTGCACTTCCAGAGTTTTTAAAACAAAATTATTTTATACATATTTACTAAGATAAGAAGCTTTATATTCGTTAATATGAAAATATTTTCCGCTTTTTTCCCAGCCAAAAGTTAGTACTTGACTACCGAACATAAATTAATAGCCTAGACAAAACAATGTTAGTACTTGACTACCAAACTACAGCAAAATGTTCATCCAAAATATTTCTTTTTTTTTTCATTTGTATAATTGCTGCTTTATTGCGTGTAACTCTCAGAATACTTTGAATTTGGAAAATAATAAAAAGGGGTAATAGTTCCATTTGTATTAAAGGAGTGTCGTCTGTAAAGAGCATGCCATTTCCGTTAATTTTTCTCATTCGTTAAACGACACCCCCTCTTTCATTGAAGAACTACATGCCGTTTCTTCAGTAATTGTTTACTCGTTTACCAAATAAATGGCTTGTTATTTTTATTGCAAGCGACATATCGTTGGTTTGTAAATGTACATAGATGCATTGTTTATTTGATGGTTGTAGTACAGTTTGATATTCGTTTCGCTAAAACGATATCTTCATCAATACATAGGTATACTTCCACTAAAGTTATAAGCCATCACATAATTTTAATTCATACAAGTCGTTTATATAGATATTCATTCCCTAACATTGTTTGTTTATTACTAGTGGCTTTGTGTACAAAATTGACTGGGTGTAGTCCTAGTCCTTGTTATTGTATCACTTTGATATATCCTCTCAAAAATCGTTCAATATTTGATGGTATGGTATTGAGTTATTTGAATCTCGTGTAGTGAAAAGGACTAAACATAACACAATACATGGTGCTTAGCCGGTTATAAGTCAAATTAATAATGACTCTTATCTTAAATAGCAAAATTGAATAATAATATTAATAAGAACGGCCCTTTGTTAGTTTATTTATAACTAAGTTTGAGAGAAGAGTAGTGAGGACAAATCAGGAAGAGAGAGAGAGAGTGGAAGAGATAAGAGAGGGAGGAAAAAGAAAAGCAGTGGTATTAATTATGGAAGAAGCAAAGGGAGTAGTGAAGCATGTATTGCTAGCAAAGTTCAAAGAGGGAACCCCAGATGACCAGATTGAGCAGCTTATCAAGGGCTACGCCAATCTTGTCAACGTCATCGAACCCATGAAGGCCTTCCACTGCTTAGTCCTTCTTCTTTTACTATATATATATATATAGATGATGTATTTATTTATTATCAGAGTCAAATTTTTCTGTTTAGGTTCATCGGCAGAGTTATGATGATAATTTCACTATCCTAATCAAAATATTACCTTTTGCATATTCTTGGTCCCTTTCTTGCTCTAAGACCTTTTTCTTATTTAAAAATTGGAACCATTTTCAGGTTAGATTCACATTCAGTCCTATTGCTCTGGGTTAATTTGAGTTAAAACTTTTTTCATGCCTGCCTACCTAATCTTGTGCTAGAAATTGGCCTAATGAAGTTATGTCAAAGTTAATCAATTTTGTAATATCAGTATTATGTGTGACCGGGGAAAGGACGCGAGCATTGAGAATCTGCATTAAGGGTTCACTCATATTTTGAATCAACTTTTGAGAGTACAGAGGCTGTTGTTCAATATGTAGCTCACCCTGTCCATGTTGAATACGCAAATTTGTATAAAAAGTTGTCTTGGGTCTCATGTTGCCCTCTAAACATTATATCTGAATCTCATGTGGAGTTTTTGTATTAATTCCCAGTTTATATATTAATACCATTGAGCTATGCTTCATGTGCTCTTGAATATCCACCTTTGTTACTAAACTAAAACCCCAATCCAGATAATATTCCTGTACAACGACGTATCCGTAATAGTTTAGATTTCTGTGTAGCTCTCTAATCAAATATTCAGCTATTTTTATAATAGCTCGGCCGGTCATATGGGTTGCTCAAGTCCTAAGGAGAAGCTATGCGTACCATAACAAGTGCTTTTTGATCGATTTTTTGCTTCAATAGGCCAGTTTTACCTTTGGCAATGTCTATTTATCTCGTGTTTAAACTCATTGTTAGATAGTTCCACAAAATAACTGGTAATAAAGGTCAACTCATTCGCAATGTCTAGTGGAGCAAGCCTCCACCTCCTTCCTATCATTTTTAACTCTTCAGAGGCCGTTTGGTATGGGGAGTTCTATGTTTTCTGATCAATGGGAAAGTTGATGTGTTGGTATGGAAACTTAAATTGTTGTGTTTGGTTATGTATTGGAATCTTGTTTATGATTTTTAAGAATATTCAAAAACTGTGTTTGGTTGCATATGGAAATGTACTAATTTTTAATATTTTGAAAGAAGGATAATGCTTGATGTCCTAATTTTTGTACCAAATTTTTAATACTAACACATGTGGCATATGATTTGTCACCACTCAATTGGTGATAATGTTTAATTTATTTGTGGTAAATTTTAACACATCAATTAGATGGTGATAACTTACATGCCACATGTGTTGGTACAAAAAATTTGATATAAAAATTAGAATATATAGTGTTATCTTTTGAAAGAAATATATCAAATAATCATTTCTTTGGGCATTTTTGTATAATAAAATAAATATAATTTAAAAAAAATCATAAAATTTAATTTTGATGTATAAGGAGATTATTAATTTATGTATCAATTAGTACCTATGTGTTTTTTTTTTAATGTATTATCTTATAAATTTAGCAAATTGTTACTTTATCATATTAATCCCAAGTCGGGACTGGTAAAAAATATTATTTAATCGAGGTTATTAATTTAATGAGTTCTTAGCAAAATACACATTTTCCAAAGTGTGTTTTAGGAAATACATTCCTCCTAATAGTTTTTTAGTGAATACTTCATTCTAAGTTTAAATTTTATTATAAAGACAAAAATACTCCTAATCTTAATCCCATTAAGAGATAGAGTAGTCGAGTTGCTAAATAATTTGTTTAGCATCACTCGATACCATTGTCTATAGCTATCGACATCTGTCTAGCACTTAGTATTCAAACATTTTTTTTCGTCGAGTTGCTATATACCTTGTAACACTCTCAACTTAAGGGTATATAAGTCTTTTTATAATTTTTTTTAAGGAGCATATTTACCTAAAAACTATTGGAGTAGTTTTTTTTAAAACTGATTATAAAAAGGACGTATTTCACTTA
Source organism: Trema orientale (assembly GCA_002914845.1). Lineage (NCBI taxonomy): Eukaryota > Viridiplantae > Streptophyta > Magnoliopsida > Rosales > Cannabaceae > Trema > Trema orientale. Next base: position 392,426 of record JXTC01000060.1, on the reverse strand, counting down.
ATTTTCCATAAATAATTTATCAATGTTATATTGTATAGTGTTCTTAAATTATCCAAATACATAAAAAGGAAAAAAGAAAAAAACAAACACACAGTTTGTAATATTTCCTATTTTTCGTTCTAAACTTTCCAATTGAAACGATCACCAAAATAGGCTTTGGCGTTATAATTTGTAAAATTCTAAAAATAGTTAGTCATTTCCATTTTTTCCATTACATGGGAAGGTTATAAATTTAATTCCTTTTTGTAATTGATAAATATTTCCTTAGTAGATTACATTATCTATATATGATTGTACAATTAAAATTTCTTACATGTTGGCAAATGGATATGACGCACATTTTGTTTACTACCTTTTTTTTTTTTTTTGAGTCAACTCATTTTGTTTACTATAACAAAGCATCTAAAGACATTGTTCTTGGTTAATAATTAACATAAAATACCTAATTTCTTTTGTACTGAATAACCTCGCTAATAAAGTGTATAATCCCTTAACAAGCAAATTAAAGTAAGAACATTATAAAATTTACTATTTGCATATGATTGCTCAGATATTATAACATTTAAAGCGTTTTGGTCTAATTTCATGCTTTTTTTTTTTTCATGAATGTTAGAACTTTATTTTAAGGAAATTTACTTAAAATGATAATACTATTTTTCCTTTATTATTAACTTCCTCTAATATTAAGATTTTTTTTTTCGTTTCCCTATGTGGAATTCCCCTAGTTTATTTATAAGTAAAGTTGATAGAAGGGTAGTGAGGAGGAAAAAAAAAAGAAAAAGAAAAAAAGAAGAAGCAGTGGTAATGGCAGAAGCAAAGGGAGTAGTGAAGCATGTGTTGCTAGCAAAGTTCAAAGAGGGAATCCCAGATGACCAGATTGAGCAGGTTATCAAGGACTACGCCTGTAAAAACCCAAAGTTTTTAAGGGCAATTCTGTCATTTGACCATAAAAGTTTAAAAAAAAAAAAAAAAAATTCTTTTTCTTTCTTTTTCCCTTCTCTCTCCCCC